>JACXGK010009577.1:0-19702 GCA_016801125.1 Novumbra hubbsi
CCCCATGGATCCAGTCCCACAGGTCCCTATTAACAATCCCCCATGGATTCAGTCCCACAGGTCCCCAATAACAACCCCCCATGGATCCAGTCCCACAGGTCCCTATTAACAATCCCCCATGGATTCAGTCCCACAGGTCCCCAATAACAACCCCCCATGGATCCAGTCCCACAGGTCCAGACGTGGGAGAAAACAACCACATTTATGAGGTCCCCAATAACAATCCCCACAGGTCCAGACGTGCCAGTCCGCTGCTGGAGATGGAAACAAGCATGTACACAGCTGTTAACGACTGCAGCTCAGGGCAATGAGAAAATTCACTCATTGGAATAATGTCTCTACTGGTCTAATCCTGCGTTGTGGGAGGTAGAAATGTACCAGTTGTGGAGCTGGATATACCAGTTGGGTGTATTCAAATACATAAGAAACACAGATTGACTAATTGTTAACAAGCTGCATAAAGTTCAGCTAAACTACAAAAGAATATAGCCTGATATTGCAATACAAATTTCTCTTGATAATGTTTTGCTGTTACATTTAATGCATAAAATGTTTGGTATTGGGTGCCCTAGATGCCCAGAAGATATTTTGGTGCTATATGTGTGATCTTCCCATGAACGCAGCTTTTATGAAACCCTTTTAATTAAAGCACCACATACCCTACATTGATCAGATTGGTCAATATACCAATAATTGATGTACAGGCTTTCTGTAATAACCCTGCTTTTTTGGCCAGGCTCACTGTAGCTTCTCTTGTGTCTGTGAGACTGGACCGCTTTCCCCCATGCTGTGACTCACTGTCATGTTATAAATGTTAATAGGGTCCTCTGTGGAACTACAGAGTAGGCAGGGCTCTAGTTACAGTGCTGGTTAGGACACGGCATGCAATTATTTAGATGAAATATTAGCTGAAGTCTCGGGATGTAGTAATGTTTTGTGATGTAGTAATGTTTTTTGATGTTGTAAACATTCGCAATGTAGTACGTGGTTGTTTTGGGCCTAACTGTGCCCAATCACGGGTAGCCAATCCAGACACACAGCTTCATGACAAACCCTTCCGGTTCCTGTTTTCTCCCTTTCAACCCTTATCGCTACCCTTCCCATGTACAACAAAACTGAAATGGTTAGGCCCGAGGGGGGGGAGGTATATTGGAAGCGTGTGATTAAGTGAGAACTGATGTGTTCTCCTGTCTCTCCTCAAGCGGATTAGTGCAGGACAGAGGCCTGGTCTGGGGCGGTCATGTGCACATCACATGACTCTTATTAGCGCCTGCTCCATGCTGCCTGCTCTGGAGGGACGGCAAATCAAATATCCACTGCCATTTAAAATGTCCAGTTGACACACACACACATTGAAGAGGCAATATATGCAGGGAAAATATACTTATAGCGGAATTATGGAGGAAATTACAGGAGGTTTAAGAACACGTCCGGACATCAGAAACGCATCAGAGTTGTCAAGGTGAAGGCAAGCGGCAGCGTGGTTGCCATGACACCCACCATTTGAGTACAGACAATCTTCGTGTTTATGGAGGAAGCGTCTGTTTGTATGTGGCGTGTGTGGTAAATGAGAGAGGTTAGGGTGGCAGGTCAATCATATGGTCTGTATCCTCCTCCGAACTGTAGATGGCCCTCAAATCAGAGGCCTCCATCGACGACACCTTGGTTTTTCTTCTAAACACAACATAAACATAATGCTACATCCTAGCGTAATTATTTTGCAGGAACTGATGATGAAAACAACAAGGAATAGAAAGCAACTTTTGTTTTATGGTCTTGTAATACAGAGGTCATCAGTACTACATTATCTTGAACATATGTGTATGTGGGCCTGTTTAGGAAAGCTCCACCTTGCCCTTTTAAGTCTACACATTTATTTATGTAACATCTATGTTGATCTGGACCAGTGGAACTGGTCCATCGTAAGTGTCATGAGATCTGTTAGTGAAAAAAGATATGCAAAGAATTGGAGCGAACAAGCCCTACAGTTCTGGGTCCAGGTGGAATGTGTTAAGACCAATGAGACACAATCCTTTAAAGTGTGCAAGTCTGTAATCATATCAGGATGAAGAGTTATTAGATGGCCTAATAATGAAGAATAGGCTTCTCTGGGATGCAGTTTGAGTCCCAAAAAGCACTAACCCCTATGCAATGCACTAGATGGGATAGTGCACTATGATTTCCCTAGTGGCCACCACTGCCTTGCTGCTGAAAACGACCGGTAACAGAGGGGGAACACATACAGACACAAACACAAAGACACACACAGACTCACAAAAAGACATGATGTAAAAGTAGCAGCAGTTTCCTGTTTCAAAACCATGGCGTAAACGTCCACTTTTCCCAGAAAATTACCATAATCCATTCCCTAATTGGGCTTTTTCACCCATTTTTACCAGACACCTATCTGTGTCTACAAAACTGGCCCTACATGATATTATACCAAGATTCATGGTTTTTACCAACAGAAGTTTTGCATACAGCAGAAATGCTTTGATGCTGCTCCTAATTTCACGATTCAGTATGGAAAATCAAACAATGAGTTCATTCATGCACATTTCAACAACATTTTGATTACATTACACCAGTACTAGTTTCTCCACAGAGGCTGCCTACTAAGGCAAGAGTATAACATGAACTTACTTATCTCTCTGATTTGGTCCTGCTTTACATACCCACACGTTTGCTATGGTCACAATATACACGCCTCCTCAAAATACTTTAAAGTACCTAAACCAGCAGCTGGAGGCAGGGCTTTCTCCCACAGACATTCATTATGGAGGAATGAGAGATGCAGACTCAGTCTCAACCTTTATGTGTTTACTAAAAACTATTCAGTAGATCTATGATTAAGTGTAGTCTGGTACAAGGGTGTAAAGGTGAACACTGGATTTACAAGCCTTCCTTGCGGTCTTTGCCAGACGGCTCCCCTTTCTCCACTGGGATATCCTCTCTCTAATGTTGTTATGGCCCTGAGTCACTGGCTAACTTGTGTCTCCCCATGAGTCACTGGCTAACCTAATGCTCATGGGATGAGAGTGACCTCTGTGGACGGTTCTCGGCCCTGTCTCGGGGTGGTTTGCAGTCAGTTCGATCTGGTGGTCTGAAGCATGGAAAAGTAGATGGTGGGCTTTTTACTTCTGACACTGGCACAGCGTCTCCACCCCTGGGTCCAGCTCAGCCTTAGCTCAGCATTGGGTCATTCCAAAGGGTTCACATTGTTTTTCTTGCCACTGTACATATCATAATCTAGCTTCATATCTGACCACCTGCTGCCAGGCAATAATCATTCTGTTTGCCTATCATTAAATAGGGCCAGGGGTTGGGGTTCCCCTGGAAGACAGGGCCCCCTGAGCAGGTTACCAGCTTGCCTGTTAACAATAAAGCCCTGGGTTGGGGTCCCCTTTGGAGGTTGGGAACCATGGAGTGTTTCCTGCTTGCTATCAGTAATAATGCCTGTTCTACTGCTGGTGTACCGACCAGATTGGCAAGTGCAAAGGAGATATGATAGTAATTGGGGGTAAGTAGTAAAGACAAAGACATCAGCAGTTAATGTTTTCCGGTAATGTTTCAAATAATATTGTTCTACAAAAATAATGGAGGTGATTGACATATTCACAATTTAAACGTTCTCGCCGGGTCATCTATCAGATAAATCTCCTCATACTTGCTTAAGACAATCGCAGTACTGTCCTTCACATCCTAAACCACCATGGACTATTCCAGTACTACCGGTCTTGTTTGGTAAGGGGAGACGAAGAGACAAGCCGTTTTATTGTTAAAAAACAAGATTCCACACAGTGCCTCTTTCTTCACCCTACCAAATCTATCCAGGAAATTCTATACAAATTCAAAATAATGTTACTGTGATGCGTGGAAGAAGGCGGACCAAGGTGCAGGAAGGTAAGTTGCAAGGTTTCAGTTTATTCCTTCAACTTCAATGTCCTCGCGTATCAGACGCGTCAAAATGATAACAACACGTACACTAAGGTACGTATTCCGGAAATCAGCACAGAGCTGCACACAATCAACAAGTAACAGTCACGGACACGGAGACTAGAAACACAAGGGCTTAAGTACTGCGTTAACAGGCAGCACCTGTGAGGAATCAGGGAAGGATGCGTTCACAGGACATGGGGAAAACAGGACACAACACACACGATGGTGACTAAAAGGCCGGCGACGTCGAACGCCGGAAGGCTACGCGAACAGGGGAGGTCCCGTCCTGTGACGGGACCGTGACAGTTACTGTATAACTCAATCCTACAATTACAATGAATGCCTTCAAAACGTTGTACAACGTAAATTAGAGTTCTGTGTGGTTCTTAGTAAATATTTATCACATTTTAACTTACATTTTAACTCAACCTTTGAGGAAAAAAAAAATGTTCACCCATTTTGGTTCCAGCACACAAACCATTCAAGCAGCCAAAATGATTAGCCCATTTTAGTCCAATCCAAACCCTGTACTTACAGAGCTGCCCTGTCAAACCAACCTGCCTATAAGTGACTTTGTATTTTCCTTTGTTTACTATAGCAGTACTGACTAAGGAATTCTAGTACACAATATGAATACAATCCAACAAAACACGCGCTCACTCATATAGTGTTTGGAGGTGACAGCAGCTGTGGAAGCAAACATGTTCTGATGCTTTGGGAGCAACAAAGGCAGAGTGGAATAGCAGAAGAGTGAACATCACCATTTTCAGGACTGGTGGTCTGAGAAAGAAGCTGGTTCATCACACTTCCGTTTAAAAAAGTCATTAAATCTTTCAGATACAGAAAGGGAATGGGACTGTCTTTTATAAACACCACCCACAGGAAATAGATGGCTGAATATGGGAATCAGGTGAGCGGGACATGCCTGTGGCTAGTTACTGCTAGTTACAGGCTTTACACGCCTGGAAGTCTGGAGTCAGAACGTCACAAGGTGTAGCAGCTTCATGTCTTGTACAATCTCTCATTGACTATAACACACGATTTATAGATGAATAAAGTGTTCCTCTCTTCAAAGACCCAATGCCGTTCAATGCATTTGATCTATTTGAGAGTCATACCAGAGTAGACTTCTAATCACTACACAGTAGTCAGCTAATCACCAAGGCTTTGATTAGGGAATCAGGAGTGCCTGTTCAGGGCTAGAACTATATTGTGAAATGTCTTAGGGTCCATTAGAGGGTTGAATAAAATTCTTACTTCGGCCTAAATATAAAAAAAATTATAAAAGTTGTTCCTCACGTGTACAGCTCTGAACATCTGCATTTAAGTATTATTATGATCATTAAATGGTTCACGTTGATTCTATTAAGGAAATCTGACTGATGACACACACTCCATGTTGATCTAGGCTCGAGCCTAGCATGTGCTGCTGACAGAGAGATCATTGACAAAAGAGAGCTAATCACCTTCCAAGAAATGCCTGCCAAATCTCCAGAAGGTCTGGTGAAACATTGCTTTTAAGGATCAGTACGTAGAATATTTTTCATGTGGAGGTGAATTACTGTAACAACAGTTAGCTTTCAAATCAATTATTCCCAAAAGTTTCATTTTATATCCATTATAATAAATATATTAATGACTGTTCTATTATAAATCAAACTTTACCCTTCAATCATGGCGCTAGCAAATTCAACGTTTACTTTATCTAGCTGACCAAATGTTTTATATTTGAAATGTATTAAATAGCAGAATAACGGAATATTCTCCCTTTTTTAGTAATGCGTTACATTCTCACTACCAGGATAATAACATTACATTGCACTACAGGTTACATCATGTTGGTGTTGGAACATTAGTTTATAAAATGAAACGTATGACACTTTATTTTGCTCAACAGTATTTAGAATGTTATTTCCTAAAAATCCCCAAAGGATTGTCATCATTGGGTCTGTAGAGGCTTATCTTTAATGTGAGGCCTTTTTTCACAGTCACCCTCTACTTAGACTGCCTCAGATAAACCGCTCACAAGTTACAGCCAGAGTTCACAGATCACAAAGACCCAATGAGGTCATTCAAAACAGGTCATACGTGAGTTTCTGTCTTCATCTTTTCAACCAAAAACATACATTTTTGACATCTTGTGTTGTGGCCAACTTCTAGCCTAGATCACTCAATCAACCCTGTAAAAAGTTGCTGGTGTGATATCACCCTTGCATACAGAAATATTTAACGTCACTCTCTAATGTTAAGACATCTTCAGCCAGTGTTTTTTAACTTGCCGGCCTTTACTCGCCTGGCTGGTTTTAAAGTCACCCCCTCCCCCTTTACTCTTCCCACCTACTTCCTCTATCCGCACCATTCCCCTTTTTACTACCCTGCCCCTTCCCACCCCATCAACCCTGACCTTTGTCTGTTAAGTATCCTTACTTCTTAGCTATGGCCACTTTCATCATGGAATTGTCCTGGGGTGAAAGGATGTGAGGGGAGAGTGGGAAAAAAGGCTGTCAGTTAGAGGACTGTGCCCATGGCCTGTATTCAACCCCAATGTCATTAACACGTGAAAAGCTGTACTGAGGCACATAGGTTAAAGCATTTCTCAAACTACCGGCTTGGCCTTTCCCCTACTCTCTCTCTCTTCTACCTTTTCCACATATGCTGCTAATATTTATGTACATGAGATGCTACACGTGATTAATCTACAGTCAGACATATTGTGTACAAATGGATAAAAGTCAGTGCCACTGCATCCAGCAAGGATCACAGCCAGTATAATGGTCAAGAACGTGACAAAGAACCCACTGGTAGCAGTCAAGCATAGTTAGGTATCCCTTGGTTGTTCTAACATAGTTCTCCCTGAGGCCACAAAAAAAGACACTAAACAAGAGTGTGGTTAATAGGTTGAACCACTGCTCATCAACAAAAATCACTGCTTGTCTAATCTTACCCCAAAACACCAAATGTATGACAGCACTACTGTTTGTGGAATATGTTCTACATGTTTTATGGAATTCACTTATGTACATAAGGGCACAACACTATGTCTGTGTAAGGAGGAGAAAAAAATACTGCAGAGGAACATCAAAACCTCAAACCAATCATGAACCCAAACATGGTGGTGGAAGGATCATGTTTTGGGGCTGCTTTGCTGCCTCAGGGCCTGGATGGCTTGTAATTACTGAGGGAACAATTAATTCAAATGTATAACAGAACATTCCTGAGGAGAATTTTAACACTCCATCATTCAAAGCTTAAAAAAGTTTGGGCTATGCAGAATGCAAATGACCCAAAATACAAAAGCATATCCACAACCGAATGGCGAACACCGAAGAATATTTGCATCTTGCAATGGCCAAGTCCTGACCTCAATCCTATAGAAATGCTATGGCATGACACAAAGAAAGCCCTTCATATAGGAATTAAAAAACTAATGTATGAAGAAATGGTCCAAAATATCTCCTAATATACTGACCATTATACAAGTCTGAGTAGTAACAACAGAAAATGTTTGCTTGAGAATGATTCTGGGAAAGGAGATGCCATCTGGTACAAAACGTCATGGTTGACCTACCTGTGAACCAAGACGTTTGTGAACCATGTTTTGTAACAGAACCTCCTTTCTCAGAAATGTCCTCAAGAAATGTTAACCTGTGTGTTCAATGGCAACATGTGAAATTACCAATGTTTTTGTTTTATTTGTTCAATCACACTGTGTTTTATTTATTGTTATGACCTGGATCAGACTGTATTTTAAGAGCCATGTATGCAGCTTTGCAGGTTATTAGGGTTCAAATACATTTTCTCTCATCTTTACTCCTGGAATGTATGCTTCGTTTAAAAAAAGTGCAATGTCCCTTTTTGGCCATGACTGTAAATAATCACAAGCAGCTGTTTTTTGCAGAAAACATAAATAATGACTAAATACAAAGAAGTTATTGTGTGATAGAAAGTGTGAACATACCCTTCACAATGTGGAAGTAAAAATGTCTAAGAGAATGGTGAGAATAGTTACATGATATTCTACATACTGTTACTTTTTTCTTTCGAGGTAGCATGTTGGAAAAAAAGAAATGGATATTGTCTGGGTTGTGACAGAAACAACTTGGTACATTTCTGTCCTGAGGCAACATCTTTTGAGAACCATTGCTCCAACTTGTAGTTAACAGACCTCCTGGCTGTCATAAGGAGTGTTGGTAGGGAAGAGCCTCTGGGTAAAGTCCCTATCTACGACATTACCTGTGAAAACTGATGACGCAGGCAGTTGAGGCTAAAACAACATTGAAACAGTCACAGAGCACAGGTGTGTACCAGGATTCCGGAATTAGGCCCATGATCCGTATTCCTTTGTAGACCTAGTCAAACCACTTTTCAGGAACGCAGAAAGACAGGACATGGTGTGAAGAAATTCCACCCAGAAGTCAACAGATAATTAAACGCAAATGAAATGACTGCTGTTTCCATTCAAGTTGTCTGACTAGTCATATCCTGATGGGACTCGAGAAAACAAACTAGAACAAAGTGTGGTGAAAAGGAATTGATTTGGCAGTGTGCTATATCTGACCTTATAGCTTGACCAAATTGGCTATAAGAAGGGAGATAAACATTGGGTTGTTCTTTATCTTTGATCTTTTACTTTTTGGTCTTAATCATTTACCTGCATTGAATGTTGATTTCATGCAAAATCATGTGTTTCTCTACTCTTGGTATTAATCTGCAGATAAAAGAGGAAAACATTGTGTTTAGTAAAGTGTAATTACCACACATAATTATGCCCACACCATGACTGCGCCTATATTGTGATTGTAATTTAACTGCAAAAATGGTGTTAATAATTCAAATAAACAGGGTTCGGAATTAAACCCTTAAGGGTTGTGGTTAAGCTCAGGAAATTAGTTAAAGGGTAACATAAGGGTTAAGGTTTTGGAAAGGCTTAAAACAAGTTTAGTCTCATAATGGATTAGAACTCATAACCTTTGGAGGTTGGGTCTGAGTCTTAACAAGCAAATATGTCCCACTTTGACAAAGGTCTATTACAGACATCGATCTTGGGTGAAGTGGATGAATCAGATGCCTTTGTATTACATCTTTATAAATACTGTACATTCCATCGAAAGTGACTTCTTATGAAATGACAGGGCTGAATATAATGTTTTACACGCCTTTGTCAAACAGGAAAGTTTATGTCTGCTCTCCTTGGATGATGCAAGGAGGCCAGATGTTATCCTTTGACAATTAGAATGCAGTCTTAAAACCTGTCTTAAAAAAAAGGTATTTCTCTTTATTCCGGTGACTTCACAGGCTCTCGCTTTCTCTTCTCTGACCCTCTCTGTCTCTAACCGTAAGAGACTTTTTCTGTAATCACATTTCTTAAAACATTTTAATGGTGAATAAGAAATATGACAGCTGCTTTGAGAAAACTTGTGTTAGCTAGCTATTCAGTAACTCAGCAACAGTAGCTAGTTATCTTTTGGTGAAAGGTATTGATGTAACATTACATTTTATGTGCACCACGTTATTATCGGCATCCCTACTCCTTTACAGAATTAGCTTCTCTAAAGGAGTAGCCCAGAGGAGTCAGTGGGCTCACCTGGGCTCACCTGGCCTTGTTGATGAAGCCAGTTGCCGATGGGTAGAAACTGTTCTTGTGGCATGAGGTATTGGTCCTTATTCGGAGGGAAGTGACTGAAACAGTTTGTGTCCAGGGTTGAAGGGGTCCCTCACAATCTTGCTGCGCACCTTAGGGTCCTGGTGTACAGGCCCCCGAGAGATGGAAGATCACCTTCTTAGCAGATCGAATGATACGCTGCAGTGTGCTCTTGACCTTGGCAGTAGCAGCAGCGTACCAGATGGTGATGGAGGAGGTGAGGATGGACTCAACCATGGCTGTGTAGAAGTGCACCATCATTGCCTTTGGCAGGATGAACATCTTCAGCTATCGCAGGAAGTACATCCTCTGCTGTGCTTTTTTGGTGATGGATCTAGTGTTTTGTTCCCACTTGAGGTCCTGGGTGATGATGATGCCCAGGAAGCAGAAGGACTCTGCAATGATTACTGATGAGTCACACAGGGTGATGGGGGCGGGTGGTGCTGGGTTCTTCCTAAAATCCACAATCATCTCCACGGTCTTCATATCGTTGAACTCCAGATTGTTCTGCCTGCACCTATTCACCAGGTACTCAATCTTACACCTGTAGAAAGACTCATCCTCATCAGAGATAAGTGTAATGAAGGTGGTGTCATCTGCGAACTTCAGGAAATTGATGGATTGATGACTGGAGGTGCAGCCTTGAGAGAATTCAGTGCTGATGGAGTAGGAGTAAGAAACATGTTTCCTTAGCTTCACAAACTGCCTCCTGTCAGACAGGAAGTCTGTTATCCACCTGCAGTTGGAAGAGCTTCTCCAGCATCAGAGCTGGAATAATGGTATTAAAAGCAAAGCTAAAGTCCAAAACAGGATCCTGGCATAGGTTTCCTGAGGAGTTCAGGTGCTGGAGGATGAAGTGGAGGCCCATATTTACTGCATAGTCTACCAAACTGTTGGCTCTGTAGGCAAACTGCAGGGTGTCCAGGAGAGAGTCTGTGATGGCTTTGAGGCGGGACCGCACAAAGTGCTCAAATTACTTTATTACCACAGAGGTCAGGGCGATGGGTCCCGTGATCCTTGGTTTGTATGGTGGAGGTCCCCAATGAGGTGTTAAAGATGTCTATAAACACCGGAGACAGCTGATCAGTACAGCGCTTCAGGGAGGATGTAGAGACAGTGTCTGGCCAAGATGCTTTGCAGGGGTGCTGTCTCTAAACAGTCTGTTAACGTCCCTCTCCAAGACAGTGAGAGTTGGCGTTGTGGTAAGGAGTGGGAGGGGGAAACTGAGGTGGGCAGTTTGGGAGTGGCTCGTACCCCCGCTGAGGTGGGGGTGGTCGGCCGGAGCTGGAGCTGGGGGGTAGAGTCATGGGGGAGGGTGTCAGGACTGTCCCATTGTCATTCAAAGCAACAGTAGAACTTGTTCAGGTCGTTGGCCCAGGCGAGAGTCGTTAATGGGGTGAGGGGCTTGTAATTGGTGATCTGTCTAAGGCCGCTCCAGACAGAAGCAGAGTCGTTAGCTGAGCACTGTTGTTGGAATCTCGGAGTACAGTATTTTGGCATCTTTCCCCTCCTTGCTAAACCTGTTCTCTTTAAATCTGTGTTGATATGTTCCTGTTGCCAGCGTGAATACAAATGACTATACATATATTTTTGTAAATGAAATGTCACCCAAGATAACATTTGGTAGTGTAAATAAGCCCTCTATTTACATGTTCTGATTACTTATTCTACTCTACACTGTTTTGTCCCAAGTAACACCCTATTCCCAATGGAGTGAGTGAACTACTTCGCAACATAGTCTACAGTACTGCACTATAAAATAAATAGTTGTGTGCTAATTTGTACAACAAATAGTAGGTGTTATGGCAACGGTGCAACACCAGAGTGTGAGGAATATTTATGTAACTATTTACACAGTTACAGTTCACAGTTAAAATTGTGTCCACAATGGCAACCTATTCCTTATGCAGTGCATTCTTTTTGTCCAGGAGCCAGAGTATTCTGGTCAAAACTAGTGCATTATCTAGGGAATATGGTACCAGTGGAGACTACGACAGAGAGCAAAACCGCACCATAACTATGTTCTCTGGCACGTGCCCATGCACAGTTGCGGGTAAAGACCGTGATTGGGCAACCCTCATGCCACAATGATCAGCAACCTCTCAGCCAACGTGGTTGCATTCTGACTTACACGCAGAATCAAGAAAGGTATTCAATTAATGTCCTATTTCTTTATCTTCTTTATCTTTAAGTTCAAAACTTCCTCCAAACATTCATGTAGTAACTGGAAGTGTTTGTTAGCGAGACCTTGACGTGGAGATGCTTCTCTCTCACACTACTTCCCTGTGAGGTTTTTTCCATGGACGTAACACACAGTGCTATGGCCGCTGGCACCTTGTTGGACTGTTTAAATTTTTGGCAGCATTTGTTCCAAGCACTGCCAGTATTCCTGTCTCCGCCTTGAAAGTATTTGAGCTAGGCATCTTGGCTTTGGCAATGTCTGGCATCTGAACCCAGCACTGAAACAGCTTGTTAAATTTAAAGCAACTAACGACCTACAGCTGCTTACTTAGGATCTTCTAGCGTTGCATCCTTCTAGATATCAGTGCTGCTTTTGACACGGTAGTAGACAACAACATCCTCTTGTTGTATCACAGAAAGCTCACAGGTTTGTGGAGAAGATGTTAGGCCTTGAATAGGAAGCAATACATTATGATTGGAGAGTCTGCAGTCACATGCTGTGTCCAATAAGGGTGTATTCTGTATTAAGTTCCTAACAGCCATATCCTCAGAAATATAACGTCAAGTCCCACTGATACACCAAACTTGACAATCTCTTCCCTAGCAATGCTGATGGATTAAAGAGACCTTCTTCCAGGTAAACAAAAGGTATAGAAACATCTGCTCAATAAGCATACTGTAGACCAAGCCTTCCACCAGCCCTCTGTCTGTCAACCTAGGAGTCAAGTTGGAAACTGTTTTAAATGTCCTTCAAAGCCTACATATGGAAAACATAATGTTTTTATTTTTTGCCCAGGAAATACCATAATTCTCAGAAGAATAAAAAGCTTAAATCACATCCACAACCCAACTCCTGGCACAACTACCACAAGACTGACCTCCATAATGCTCACACTTGTCATGAGTGCCTTGAATGGATTGAGACCCACCTAATGATCTCATCTTATTCAGAGAGACACCTGGCACTGTACACTCAAGCCTCTAAAATCCACAAGACATGTCTCCATACTAAGTCCAATATCGATGCTATTTGAATCCAATTACAGAAATACAATATTCAAAGCATTATATTTTATGTGTGAAGTAGATTATTTATTTAGTACAATAGTTCTGTGAAATCTTTATTTCTTACATTATTTTTCCTTGTCATCATAAGGCCCCCTGTTGCTAATTAGTTATACTTGCTAATGACAAGAGCCCCATAGGTAGGATTAAATGTTACTACACAGTTTTCAGTGAGTTTTATTCAGGACACGTCTGACAAGTGTAAACATGTTGGTCAAGAGCTTGTTTGTCGTAATCCTTACAAACGTCAGACAGGTCTTGCAACACAGACTGCTCCACAAAATGCTTTCAATGGTTATTGGACGTGATAGTAAAATGCTTTTAATGGTAATTGGATATGATAGTGAACTGCTTTCAATTGTCATTGGACATGATGGTGAAATACTTTCAATGGTCATTGGACATGATGGTGAAATACTTTCAATGGTCATTGGACATGATGGTGAAATACTTTCAATGGTCATTGGACATGAAAACAAAAGACAAGAACATGCTGCAGGTAGTTCATCTCTGTGTCCACTAAGATCATGTGGCAAACATACCGTATTGATCTAACACACAAGTGTACATGGTTTACAAGGACAACAAGTATATTTAAAAATTGAGAATATTGACTAAATGCAGTTTTGGTCATCCAGACTTTTTAAACACAATTTTCAAAAACCTTAGTTGAATGCATGGGAGTGCATTTGTATTTGAAAATCCAAGTCTGTTCCATTTATGAGTGGCAGTGTGTGACGATTTAGGTAGGTTGAGGTTTTACGTAATTTCATGTTTTGGCATTTTCTGTACTCCATAACCCCAATTCCTTCCGTGCACTTAAAGGAGAGGAACACTGTAGAACATTCCATTCCCAAGACTGGGGTATGTTCTCAATTAAGGCCCACCCAGCTAACATTTCTAGGAGGGAGAAACGTTTTTGTATTGTTACCGTTAAAGTTCTCCAGTGTCCTGTTAGTTTGGGGAACAGTCCACCTATGTTAAAAAAAAAAACTTCTGAAAACATTAACAGTACGTTAAGACGCCAAATATAGACAATGTTCCCTTAATGTTATCCATTAGTTCCCAGTTCCCTGACATAGCGGCTATTTTACCACAGTAGACATGCACACAAGAAAATCATATTGTTGCACTGAACGTTTTGTAACCGAAAGAGGGATACACACACCTTAATTCTATTGCTACCTCAAAGGAGTCTTGACATATTTCCTCATCCATGGCATGACAGCTAGGTTGAGGTGCTCTCTAACAAAACGTAGCTTGTGAGTCCCAACTAAACAGGCGTCTCAACACTTGGTTTAATTAACACCCTGTCTGCCCACCGATTCCAGATTCCCCCCTCTTCTTTCACCCCCCAGCCTTTTCATCATTAACCAAAGAACAGAACAGTCCACCAGAACCCAGCGATAACAATCATGCTGAAGATTCTAACACATGACCCACGGCTGCTTGAGAGGAAACCCAGGAAACAAACAGAAATAATCCACCCCCTTTCATGCGGCCCCTCCCCTTCAAAACCACTATGCTACAATATAATCAAGTGTCAACAACATCAGTTTATAACACTGTATGTTAAGGCAGTGAGTCAGTATCCCTAAGCTGGCCCAAAAAAAGATCAGGGCCTTTGTTGACTTGGCAATAGTAACATGGTGCAATACAATCTTTAACTGTTGTCTAGAACATTTTTATATTGTATCATCAGAACACAATGTGTGACATTGATGAATATGCTTAGAAACCATAGAAAATGTGAAACTGCTAATTTACAACTTCTATATTTTTATGTTCGGAGAACATGGTGACCACATTCTGTCTAGGTTGAATATGACATAATTGTGAATGGTCTCTGGGAAGCATAGGAACATTCGTATGACTATTGCAGTTAGTGACATATTAAGACGATATGGGAACATTCTATAACATTCCGGGAACATGTCTTGTTAGCTGGGCAGTCCCAAAGACCAGCCCTAGCTAGGATGACTTTGCACTTTTTGAGGTAGCTATACATTTCAGTAAAGCTATTAATTTGTGTTTCTTAAACATTTCTAACCCCATTTTACTTCATTTTTAAGAATGACATCAAAGAAAGTTTTTGCATTAATGAAATTCAACTTTTACCTATCCTGTTACAACATAAGGGACTCTCAAGGCCATATGTTTGGTCTAAGTGTCCCTAATGTACTGTCCCACAGTACACGCAAACCAGGCTGACCACAATAACAGCTAACTGGTACAAAACAGTGATCTTAAAGATGAACTAGCTGGTGGCTAACGGGAGACTGTCATCAGAACACAATGTTCATCATCTCTTGTCCCAGTTGGATACTTGGGAAACAAACAGAAACACTCAGTACACTAACAATCACTGATTGAATCTATCACAACAAGAGGTAGGATGTCCAAAATAAAACATTTGGGATGCTCTCTCCCTTTCTACATTCCAAATGGACTCCTTTTCCCTGGTAAGTGTGCTTTTCACCAGGGCCCACCAAGGCTTTGGTCAAAAGTAGTGCACTAAACAGGGAAAAAGGTTCCATTGGAACCCAGTATGAGTTGTTTGTTCAGCTTGGCCAACTTGGTGATGCTACACGGACCAAGATGACCAGCCCCTTCTGACTCAGCATTGTTGATACAGCTTCACATTGACAAATTCTCCATCATTGCATTTATTTGAATATCTACATTTATAAGTTCTTATGTTGTTTATATTGTAGTCTGCCGTTTACATCTTTGATGTTCGTTCTAGTAAACAATATGGATTGTTTATATGAGGTCTATATATTTTGTCAGCATACTCAGGTTTACAAGTGAATTTGGCAAGAAAAATACTATGGATAATTGTGAAAAATCTTATATTTTCCGTTTGGGATCCCAGAGGAAAAAAGCAACCGCCACAACACGGTGGTCCCAAATACCATCCGGGCTCTTTCAGGTAAATAGAGAATCGGGTGGGTGTGGATCATGTGTTTGGTTAAAGGGGCACCGAGTAGAATCCTGCCTCTAAACAATAACATGACTAGTCTCCTCAATGACTTCCCGTCCGGAACAAGACCATTATAGTCTTAGCCAGTGTGGTTTAAGATTCAGGATAGTACCTTGTCTAAAGCAAGTACTTGTCATTTTCGCTTACTTTTATAGTAGTAGTACAGAACAAATATTATTGTTATGACATTATTGAGAAGAAGACACACCACCTCTCACTGCATCTGGTGTTGAGCAACATTATCTTGAATGCACTGGTGGCCCACCCATTAGGGCATATTTAACATCCATATTATTCTTATAATAGTGTGGTAAAATGATTTACATTTTACTGTTTCATAAAACATATGTTAAAAATAAGGTTTTCGTTTACCTACCCATCCAGGGGCCAGCAACAGGCGGACAGCGAGCCAAATATGTCCACACAAGTATTTTGGTAAAAACACAGATTTAGTTTGGTGTGCTGTTGGATATGCTGTGCAGCTACAGCTGACGCTGAGAAGTTAACGGAAACCTTTCCTGTCAACAAAACTCAAAAACCTGAAGTAAAACGTACTCACTGGATTCTAACTTTGATTAACATTTGGGGCTTCCACTGCTTTGTGAGAGAACATTTGATTAATTAACACTATGATACATTTTTATATTGAATACTTTGCAAAGCTATGCAAAGCTATGCTTACAATAAGCAAAGTAATTTGCCAGAGCTAACATAGCATACAGCTAGCCTGCATTGGAAATTATTGAAACAAAACTGACTATTGAGCTGGCAGAACCCAAATAATTTGAGCACAAAGACAGACTTTATACTTTGGAAGGTACAATCTATGATAGAACCACTTGTATTGCAAGTTCAATTGAAAAATATCACATTAATCAAAGGAAAATGATAACTCAGTTTATAATTTTTTGAGTTTTGTGTATGTTGTATTGCAGTCATGAGTGTAGTCACTCCCATCTTTCTTGTTTGACATGTTTCAGCCACAGTATATCCTAATTTGTGGTCAATGGAAGTGGTTTAGCCCTAAACATCCTAGCTAGCTATGACATATTATCTGCTGTCTGCGGTGGTCAGGGCCTGAGTCATCCCCAATGTGTGGGGTGCTGTCAAATGTGTAATCACAGTTAGCTAGTCTAACCAGATAACTCAAGTTTAGCGTTGGTCCTTGGCTTGAAACTATTATTATAAATACATATAACTTAGTTTTCATTGCTAGTAACTACAGGCTGTAGCTAACTCACAAGTCAACCGTGGCTACAATGTTGGAGAAGAGATTGTTAGATTATAACATGTTTATGGTTACTTCTCGTCATGTTTAGAAAAACTGGTGAATACGATCAATATTCTATTGTTGAAATCTATGTCATTATGTTGAGAGCTAAGCCTATATTCGCCAATACCAGTATAATGTATTATTATGTTTTATTTATTTGAGTAGTAATAGATAGTAGACAGTTTGAAGTGAGTAACATACGTGCCTGTTGAAATAAATGATTTCGCTATTTAGCACAGTGTCTACTACACTGTCAATAAGGAGGTATTACAGATGGAATGTAAAAATCAAGTTCCTTGAACACATCATTGCAAATGAATTAATACAGTGACGTTACCCACAATCGTCACAGGATAAAAATGTTGTCAAACCTGTTTGATGTTGGAGCTAGTCAAGAATAAATCACAACAGGATACTGGAGCCATTGGATGACTGGGCTTCCTAGTAAACATGGCTAAACACTATCATCCTATTTTAATTCTTAGTTTTAACAATCTCCTCTTAAATTGGTATTATTATTCAGGTTTAAAAGTTTATAGAGTAAATTTGTCTCTTATGATAGCGACTTATTTCAGGAATAATTCCCAAAATAACTTGAGGACAGAATTTACAGATTTGAACTTGACACACACACACCTAGACACTGTGGTAGGTAGTAATATTGTAGTCAACAGAGGTTGTTTCCTCTGTCGAGACAACATAATACAGCATAGCACTCCTTTTGAAAACATGAGGAAACTAAAATGACACGGTCTTCTGAAGCCAGTTTTTTTACAAGCACTACCTAGATTTCACCAATTGGATAGAATTAAATGAACAGAAATAGAACAGGAGTCCCTACTCAAGGAAATCCCGATGACGTTCCGTTTATTTTATTGGAATGCATTTAATCCTATCCAATAGTAGAAAAGAAGTGGTCACATTAAGGATCACGTGTTTGTCAGCTGTCAACATACATCTTTTTATGGAGCAAGCAGAGTTAAAAGACTAGTTATTTAACCACGTATTCAGCTGACTTGCCTCAAGACCAGTGGAGTAAATCTATCCTAGACAAGAGAAGAATGAAGGGTCTAAAACATAGTTAACAATGTAATGAGCCATACAGTATGTCAAATGAAGTGACTGAAGCCAGGAAAATTCTACAATGCAATTGCATTAACTCATCCACGGAAAAAAACCTTGGTAAAGAACGCCCTGCCCTCCTTGCTTAACCTTTCATTGATTTGTGATTAAGTAGCCTCGCCTCTCTCTATACATAACTGAACCGGACCTCCTCCCTGGGTGCATCCTAAATTACATCATATTCCCTGTTTAGTACACTCCCATGAGAAAATGAAACCATACATATGGTTAAATATGGAAGAGCTACATATGTTTGAAAATATATTCTTCTCTCTAATGTTTTCAAGGGGACAGAAGGATTTGCAACAAGGCCCGCGGTGATCTGGATATTAGCTCAAGGCAGCAATTTGACTTTTTCCTGACAGTTTTCTATCTAAGAACAGTTAAAGTTTTTTTCAATTCATGTATAATTCAGAACATTACATGGGTCATTTGAAAAACGCCAAAGATTGTATTTCTCATTCATTTGGAGCAGTCCTTAGTGCTTCATAAAAGCCACATAGATATACGGAGTCACTGAGACATCTGCTGGGGGTTTGTGGTACTGCACATGGCTTGGACCACACATTGAAAGATCCAGATGGCTTTAAGAATAGAATTACAGAAGAACAAGAGAAACTGTTTTGACAACTACAGAACATTCCCTCCTTATTGTCCAAGTCTATGGGATAGTGGAGTCATTTGAGCCAAATTGCCTCTTGTTTTTAGGTAACCGTATATACAATGAATCATGTCATCAAAAAGGTCAACATTTCTTGAAGTCTGTGATGAAAGAATCCTCAAAGTGTTACACAAATAAGACAAAAGTCAAAAGAATTTGGTTATAAATGTTCATTCTTAAATGGTACAAAAAGACAAAAAAGGCAAATTTGCTCATTTTGCATCTTTTCATTTAGAAAATATGAATTGCGTAGACTGGTGTAAGGCATAGCTGACTCTGGACCACGCTTCTGAACTACCATGACTGGTTGTGTTGCAGCCTGATGATTCCTGCTGGCACTGCCCACAATCCACCTGGTCATCCCTGTCCTTGTCCACCTGGTTGTACAGGTGACCTAGATTTGGCCTAAAGACTCTAGACACAGTGTCACGTCTCCGCCTACTGGCGGCCACTCCCCTGTTCGCGTAGCCCCCCGGCGTTCGACGTCGCCGGCCTTCTAGGCACCATCGTTCGTGTTTGTCTTGTTCCCCATGTCCTGTGAACGCATCCCTCCCTGATTCCCTGCACCTGTTCTCGTTAAACGGTGTATATAATCCCTCATGTGTCTTGTCTCTGCGTTCGTTATTGTCTCAATGTTCCGTGGCAGCACATACGTGCTCTATGTCCTCCTCCGCGAATTAAAACCCTTGACGTTTATGCCTACCTGCAGTTTGGTCTCCCATTACCTCCACGTTACAGAATAACGAACCTTACAATGGACCAAGTAGGAGCATCACCGTCGCCTACCCTTGAACAGCGAATGGACGAACACGACGGCATGCTGGGCCAGTTGCGGGA
>JACXGK010009578.1:0-19703 GCA_016801125.1 Novumbra hubbsi
CGAGGGGTAGGGGAGAGAAAGACTAACATGTTCTCAGTAATTACCGAGGGGTAGGGGAGAGAAAGACTAACATGTTCTCAGTAATTACCGAGGGGTAGGGGAGAGAAAGACTAACATGTTCTCAGTAATTACCGAGGGGTAGGGGAGAGAAAGACTAACATGTTCTCAGTAATTACCGAGGGGTAGGGGAGAGAAAGACATAAATGGTCTCAGAGCACTCGCCAATATTTTGAGTGAGTCACAGTTTAGGGGAACCTAGAACGTGACTCAGCCTTCTGGAAACATATGGCTGTTTTATCAAGCCTTTCTAAAATTCAGATATCCATGACATCTGCAGAGAACAGAGGTGGCCACGTGGTGATGACTGCTATGAATACATTGACTACTTACAGGAACATGGGTTTTCAGACTGGGGTCCATCTGGAGGTATTCGTCACCACACCATAAATAAATCAACCGTATGCCATTTTTACTAAGATATTGGATTTACTAAGCCTACATGTAGAATGTGATTGAGGTGATTTATACATGTTTCTCCCATTTGGCTTAGTGTCCTGAAAGATTCGAGGTATATGGAAACGCAAACAAATGCTGCTACTTAAAGTAATGGCAGTCAACTTCTACAACATGTAGGCAGATACATTTCTTTATTTCACATGTTACAATTCGGGATGTGCCAATCTACCAGCCCACAATTTGTACTGACCAATAACAGTCACTATTGTTATAACCGATATCAGCCAATTGCTTTAAACTGGAAAAATATTTGATTTTATAACAAGCACGGCAAAACCATAGCACCACAACATGAAAAATTACATTCTTGTGTTAGACACAAGAATGGCATTTCCTTGTTATACAGGCAATCTGCCAAGTTACATGATATTGAGCTCCTGGTGTAATTGTATTCACGCATGACTTGAGAAACAGACCGAACTGTCCTCGTATTCGGATAATGACTGCACATACATCTAGTCCTAGTACACATTCATCTCAATCTCCCCTACGCCCAGTCGAGTCATACAGCCTACAGTAGTGTCCGACCCACTCTTCCTGAGGTTTGTTAGCAATACGTCTCCCGTTCACCTATGCTTCGAAAATGCCCAAGAAACCAAAATGGATATACAGCAATTAGTAACAACCTCCCCTTGAGTACCTTTATAAAACGGGTTACCGGTCTTCTTTTAAATTCTTTGTTCAACAAGATAATTAGCAAACACTGTCTGAGGGACACAGTCCAGAATTCTTGGTATAGACAGCAAACGGCCTTGCGGCTCAGTTTGCGGCAAGACGCTAATACCACGTTTTCCAGGAAGGGAGAAGAACAGGATCTAGAGTAAAGACTTTTTGTTAAACTGATCAATTAACCAAGTAACTAAGCGTTCAGCCTAATCCAAAGACAACCCTGCCGCACTCATACAGAGTGTTTGCCTACTCATCTAATAAGAATGTGAGTGATTCTATACTCGTTGCACAGAAACAGGCTTTATTATTCAGCTTTTTGTCAGCAATCTACAGGTATTTCAAACAGTGCACATCTTGTTCAGGCAATGCCCACATTATTCTGACAGTCTACAATGTAATAATCTACATGTATAACGTGATTTGGAAAGCTAAAGAAAATGTGTAGTTTAACATGACACTTACAGTTGGTCTGTTACTGGTTATATGAACCCAGAACCATAATATGCAACAGATAAGTCTACAAAATGTACCCTACAGGGTGAAAATATATAGGTTTACAACTATATGTAGAGGGTTCTCAGACATGGGTGTAAAACCCTCGGGGGTTGTTGACATACAAGTCTGCTCTGTAACTAGAGCAGTGGTTCCTAAACACTCACCAAGCTCCCTTTTCATCGTGTGGGAACATCCCCACAGCAACAAATCGGGCAGCAGCGTTACGATTTTAACCTATAAATAAATTAGCCACTTTTAAATGTGCGCACAAATCCTGCTGGTACTTTTCAGTAGATCATTAAATACCTTTTTTTTTTATTGTTCATCTCCCCCTACCTCCCCAATCCCTCACCCTACACTCTTGGAAAAACGGTACTACGGTCTTCTGTACTATAGGCTCTGGTTCTCAAGCACCAGTTAAAGCCAATTGTTCATGTAGCTTCTAAAAAACATACACAATGACACTGATTAGTTGACAAGTGAAAGAAAAATGTGTCACTGTTGAAGGAACCCAAAGACCAGAGTTCAGAACCACGGTACTAGAAAACATCTTGCCGTCTTGAGTGAATTAAAATATATACCGACTGATTTTCCTGCATTTCATTCTTAAGAGTCCTTTACAGGACAGAATAAAATCTCTTTCAAACTTGTTATACCAGCTTCCCGTGTGGTTAGTCCATTTGTGGGAAGGAAATAGGGCTGCAGCTGTACATTATTTCTTATAACAGATGACACATTACATGTCCGACTATCCAAAATAACGGAAATAAACAGTCAGTGACAATGCATTTCATAACATATTAAGCCTTGGTCCTGTTCTATTAGCTGAAATAAGACATCCCAGACATTTCAACACAAACATCAGGATAAACAGTCATTTGAAATCCATAGATGAGAGCTTAAGGAATTTAAATAGAGGAATTCAATATACTAGATAAATAGATTTGCTTTTACCAACTGTAACATCTTTGAAATACTGTTTTTTCCCCTCCAGATTGGCACAAACCCATGCTGAAACACCTACAAATGGCACAGCACAGACAGTTAACTGGTACAATTTCAATGTTCAACAAACTCTGGTAGGAACATCACACATAAATGCATTGCATTTTTATACAGAGGTGTGAGGCAACTTCACCTGCATTAAAGTGAATGAGTGACATAAACGACAGGCCATAGTGTAACCACTGCGCTAAAGAGACAACGCATGTACCATTTTTTTAAATGCCTGCAGTAACATTTGAGCCCTGATTCTTTAATATTCCAATTTGATGTGTAAAATTGTGTTATCGGATGTCTATCTTCTTAATTGTGCAGAGACAAAACACAGGATGCTTTCACCTCAAGGTGGTGAATGTGCCATAGCGAAAGCCAATTCTGACCTACCCAGCCCACAACGCACCAACGGTTATCATGATGATCCTCTTAAATATCCTCTTTTGTCTCGAAATGCGACATATATAATCGGCCAGCAATCAATATCGGCCAATCATAGGCAAATCCCTCCAAAAAATAACCAACCAAACAGCTGCTGGTGGTGGGTGGACTTGAACATCCTTACTAGTACAACTTCAGCATATCAGACCGAGTTAGTAACCTGGCGATTAAACAGACAGATATGAAATCTGATGTTGTGATAGGAAAAATCTGACATCAGTTGAGGCGTTGCTGGCCAATAGCCACTTCAGTTACCTGGGTAGACAGGCAAGGTAGAGGGAATTTATTGAACTTAAGCATTCAGAACCTTTATTCAATGCTATGAAGAAGTTCTCAACTTAATTGATATTCAAGCATCAAGTCTTGACTGGTATGCTTCTGCCAGCTTTGCATAAATTACTACAGAGAAACTCTAAAGCTATGCTAGAGCGGCCATCCGGTTCTCTGTCACCTGCTTGACCAAGGCCCTACGTACCCGGTTAGTTAGTTCTGTGCTACAGAAATCAATGTGGTCAATGCATGAAGCCAGTCTTTCAGTGAGAAGCCACATCCATGCACGCTCAACAAAAGAATTGGTATGTCCCTGCCACGCTGTACAGACACATGACTGCGACCATGAGTTTAATCATGGTCACAGCCTACTGACAGCACTGCTTGATGCAAAGTTGTTGGTGTGACTCATTGTGTTAGGCCAGGCACATGCTAGCTCAAATGGAGAAGGAATTTACCTCATGTCGGTGTGTAGGCTGTAACCACTTGGTCAAGCATGCAGTGTGATAAAAGCAGTCCTGCTCATTTGTATCATGACACTGATTGTTCACTCATCATCTAATGTGGAGCTGTTGCAATGAGCCAGGACAATAACCCTAAATTGGACACCACAAAAACTGGGAAAGACAACAACAAAAAAATTGTAAACGGAAAAAAAATCTCCTGTGTAACAGGTTCCTGTGAACGGTAAAAAAATAAGTGTCCATTATAACATGAAAGCCTTTCAGATTAGTAAGAGATACTGTTTTTCCATTGTATATGAAAAATAGACCACAATATTGTCCAGTTTTGTTTCACTAGTCCATAAAAATAAAAGCTCATATTGGCAAACTTCACTTTAGTCTTCGAACATTTCATTAAATCATTTATCGAAATAAAATGTTCAAACTGACATAGGAAATAGAACATTTTTACCGCAGAGAAACGCGTGGCATTCGTTGAACGGACGCCAAAATCCAAAGGCCAGCTAGTAAACACACCACAATATTGAGATCATGTGACAGCAGTCACCCAACAAGAGACCAGTTTCTGCCTAGAACTCTTCATAGTCAATCCCCGAACAATGTGCAACAGCCCACATCCGCTCGTGTGTCTATAGATGTACTTGGAATCAATGGGCATTTAACATATTAATCCTGGAATGCGATAATGACAACAATTTAACTGTTATCAATAGTTTTTTTTTTATACGCGTTTTTGTATTTACCCCAGAAAGTCACTTACCGCAATCAAAGTGCTGTTTCTGCTCTGCTCGGGTGTTCCACTATCCCCTATGTCAACGCTGTTGGCCCCGGTCCCCGACCCTCTCTGGGCTGACTGGTCGGTATTTGGTTGTGACTGCCGGTGCTTACTCGTCCGTTTGGCCTTGGTTTGCATGCATCGCTGATGCAGTGCAAACGTTTGCCGCTGTTCCATCTCCAGCCGCTCCATCGCGGTGTGGTCGTATCGGTTCTCGCAGCTGGTGTGATGCCTCCTGAAGAGCTCGATTCGACGGCGGAGCCGCTCCATCACCGCACTGTGTCGCGGCACTACAAAATCCGCCATGATCAATAAAGAACGTGTTTTAAACTCTGGACTCAGGTTTCAAGAGTCCGGATAAAATGCTGAATTTGCTCCTTTTTAGTGTGGGCGTCTATACCCCCTACCCTTTTAGAGAATCAACTAATGTTACTGCTTCCATAGAGTCGACCTTTGCCTTGGTAATATAATTGCCTCTAGTCTTTTAACACCAGCCAGAAGAAAACGCACGTAATCGACAATTGAAAGTTGACTAACAAGTTAAAATAATTGAGTGCCTTATCTATTGCATCGCGAAACAGTATTACCATTAGTGTCAGACTAGTTAAAGCCAAGGGCCCTAGCATTTCTAGCTTGACAATTTCGCTAAAAAAACATTCATCACGCTTTTTCTATTCATACTTAATGCTTAACTATCGTGATCTGTAAGAACATATTTAAATTCCAAAGTAAACGAACTCAATTAATTTAATCGTAGTTTTAAATGATACATCGAGTTGAGAGAATCTTGTTAACTTTTGGGCACAAATGCTATTTAATCAATACGGCTACCATCACATTCCTCTGGTCAAACATTTTAAAAGTTTGAGCAAGATAAGCCCCAACTTTCACGTTAGCCGCTAGCTAGCGTCGCTTGGCTGTAACGTTAACTACTATACTAAAACTAACAGTTGGCCATTAAAGGGTGCACTGATTTACATTATTCACAATAGATGTTTTGAAATCTTGCTGACTACTTACCCAACTTTAGGGAGCGGGTTAGCTTGCTGGCTAAAAGCTAGCTACAACAAACACTCAGTCTCATTGTAAAAGTTAGCCTGCAACAAGCTAACTTCTTATGAAGTTAGCAAACGTTAGCTCAGCCAAAAGACGCTCGCTTTCCTTCTACTCAACTACCTAACTAGCTAGCATCGTAGTTAACAAGCTTAAATAACTTTAGTTTGGCATAATAAAACCGCAAGTTACTGCTTACCATTAACATAGAAAATACTAAAAACGTTAGTTATCTCGTTAATATCAAAATTAGGTGGCAACTTGATTAACAGCAGCCAGATTCAGTAGCTACCCAAATATTGGCTGTATTCTGCCTGGCTAACAGCTGATTCTCCGTGTAGATCCAAGTAATTTGACTTAACAGACACTGCAACAATATAGCTAGCTGCGGATGTAACGATAGCTAGCTAGCTTGATAGCCTGCTAGCTAGCTATAACAAAAGCATGATCCGCAGAACTCTTTAAAAAATAATTATTAAAAGTAGCCCATATAGAACCCGACACACAACCCGACTGCAAAGCCAGTCGCAAAATAAAAAGCAAATTTCGACAACAAACAAACTCTGCCCCTCTTTGCTATTTCTATTGTTTTCCAATGGACAGGCAGATCTTCGTCGCCATTTTGGAACAAGTTTTTTTTCCTCTGCTTTTTTTTTCCTCTAACCTTTGCATCACCGATTTGAAAAGGCGTCACCAGCAGACACTCCCCACCATTGAAATATTGACAGCAAAAACAAACAATAGCAAGAAGATTTTACTCAAAGTAATGTGCAATCCTTCGAGGACTAGGTTGTAATAATTCCCGGTTGGGAATTGCTCCCCGGAAAGGTGGGAATAATCTAGCTGGTGACCCTCCTGTTAGCATACACAATTTGCAGCTACAGAAAGGTTTTAAAATCTACAGAGCCATATTAAATTGTCATTGTTAACTTAACTGGTGTGATAAATAGTATGGGCTAACCCACAAATTGCTATTTCGAATACGAGCAGCGAAAATATGAACATAGTGCTATTGTACCCATGAGCAAGGACATAACCCAAGGGCTCTTGTCCATCCAAAAACAAAAAACGAATATATTATGATAGAGCTGCACTAAATATATCAATTAATTAACGCTGAATTCATTCCAAAATAAGATGTTACCCATGTTTCAGCTAAAGTGTCTTTTATTTATTTTGTTACAGCCAATATCAATAAATTAAAAAACAACTACTATGGTGTTGCATCTTGGCAACAACTCTGCAGCAGGTTTAGTAGAATCAAATACCAGTAAATGTGTCATCCAAAAAACAGCACGTCAGGTGCTCCACAGCCAACAGCCACAATTGATTTGCATGGCAACATGTTTACCTATTGGGCCAGTTGGAATTTCTAACATTTGTACCCAAACAAAAATAAGGGAGGGTCAAGCCTTTTTAATTTCCATTAGGGGGAGGGTTGCATTTTTTAATGTAGTGGGGGGTCAAAATACAGTATATTGTCAGTGTTTTAAGAATTAATTGATTATTATCTCAATGCGTGTCAGATGCTGCATGCATTTATACAACCAAGCAAACAATAATTCACACGTGCAATATATGCCAGCATAGGTTTATGGAATGCACACACAGCATTGTGGCGTTTACAACAAAGTGAAGATTTAAAGTGAAGACACTGTTACTGTGTGGTATGAGCAAGAAGCTTGTGTTGCTTATTTTTTAAATTCTGGTTGCCGAACGAGGGGTGGGCCATGGAAGATTAAAATTGGGTCACCCCAGCATCATTTTCTCTGCTGTTATTGGGCACAGCCATTTCCATATGTTATTGGGCACAGCACATTTCTGAGAAATTGTCTGGGAGTGAGATTACCCTGCAACATATTTATGCTCTGGCTATTGACCATGTGATGGGATGTAACCAGAAGCAGTCAACAAAGCAGGACATGTTTTCTGTCCAACAACACTTCCCCCCCAAAGTCAAATCAAGGAATTACATGGATCACAACAATGGATGCCATTATATTTTACATCAGCTTGTAATAGTTGCAGTTTTCTGAAAAAATCAATCAAGTCCAGTTATTAAACTTGTCTCAATGACATTTTAGTCTGCAATGTTTGAAAAATGTAACTGTTGCCAACATCTTAGGTTTTTGTTGCATATTGGCGGGGAGGGGTCATAGTCCATGGTTCCTGGGATTTTCACTATTCAAAATTATCTGTCATAATAATAATATACAGTGGGGAGAACAAGTATTTGATACACTGCCGATTTTGCAAGTTTTCCTACTTACAAAGCATGTAGAGGTCTGTAATTTTTTATTATAGGTACACGTCAACTGTGAGAGACGGAATCTAAAACAAAAATCCAGAAAATCACATTGTATGATTTTTGAGTACTTCATTTGCATTTTATTGCATGACATAAGTATTTGATCACCTACCAACCAGTAAGAATTCCGGCTCTCAAAGACCTGTTAGGTTTTCTTTTAGAAGCCCTCCTGTTCTCCACCATTACCTGTATTAACTGCACCTGTTTGAACTCGTTACCTGTAGAAAAGAAACCTGTCCACACAAACAAACAGACTCCAACCTCTCAACAATGGCCAAGACCTGAGAGCTGTGTAAGGACATAAGGGATAAAATTGTAGACCTGCACAAGGCTGTGATGGGCTACAGGACAATAGGCAAGCAGCTTGGTGAGAAGGCAACAACTGTTGGCACAATTCTTAGAAAATGGAAGAAGTTTAAGATGACGGTCAATCACCCTCGGTCTGGGGCTCCATGCAAGATCTCACCTTGTGGGGCATCAATGATAATGAGGAAGGTGAGGGATCAGCCCAGAACTACACGGCAGGACCTGGTCAATGACCTGAAGAGAGCTGGGACCACAGTCTCAAACAAAACCATTAGTAACACACTACGCCGTCAAGGATTAAAATCCTGGCTCAAGCCAGCGCATGTCCAGGCCTGTCTGAAGGTGACTAATGACCATCTGGATGATCCAGAGGAGGAATGGGAGAAGGTCATGTGGTCTGATGAGACAAAAATTTAGCTTTTTGGTCTAAACTCCACTCGCCGTGTTTGGAGGAAGAAGAAGGATGTGTACAACCCCAAGAACACCATCCCAAACGTGAAGCATGGAGGTGGAAACATCATTCTTTGGGGATACTTTTCTGCAAAGGAGACAGGACGACTGCACCGCATTGAGGGGAGGATGGATGGGGCCATGTATCGCGAGATCTTGGCCAACAACCTCCTTCCCTCAGTAAGAGCACTAAAGATGGGTTGTGGCAGGGTCTTCCAGCATGACAACGACCTGAAACACACAGCCAGGGCAACTAAGAAGTGGCTCCGTAAGAAGCATCTCAAGGTCCTGGAGTGGCCTAGCCAGTCTCCAAACCTGAACCCAATAGAAAATCTTTGGAGGGAGCTGAAAGTCTGTATTGCCCAGCGACAGCCCCGAAACCTGAAGGATCTGGAGAAGGTCTGTATGGAAGAGTGGGCCAAAATCCCTGCTGCAGTGTGTGCAAACCTGGTCAAGAACTACAGAAAACGTATGATCTCTGTAATTGCAAACAAAGGTTTCTGTACCAAATATTAAGCTTTTCTGATGTATCAAATACTTATGTAATGCAATAAAATGCTAATGAATTACTTAAAAATCATAAAATGTGATTTCCTGGATTTTTGTTTTAGATTCCGTCTCTCACAGTTGAAGTGTACCTATGATAAAAATGACAGACCTCTACATGCTTTGTAAGTAGGAAAACCTGCAAAATCGGCAGTGTATCAAATACTTGTTCTCCCCACTGTATGTAACACTGGGGGAGTCATGACAGGCTTTTTTGAAGCAGCTATTTAGACTTCCCCAAATGCTTATAACGTTTCACAGAAATATGTGTGATTGTAGAGAATTTTCTAAAAAGGCTTGTGTGGCAGTAATATACAAATATTGTATATTTTGAATAGCCATGCTGACAATACCTGACAATTCTAGCTACCACTCTGCCGACCATTCCTCACCTCTTACTGCCTTGTCCATCTGGTCGTGCTGCTGACTTGGATAAAGTTTTACAGACTTTGGACATACTTTTTTAATTATAATTTGTACTCTTAAAATGTTCTCTGGGCACAGCTAGATAAGGAATGGTCACCCCTCAGAGCTTGGTTCCTCTCTAGGTGTCTTCTTATCTTTTGTCTCTTTTAGGGAGTTTTTCCTAGCCACTGTGCATCAACCCGTTGTTGCTTGCCCTGGGGTTTTAGGCTGGGTGTTTTGTAAAAGCACTTTGTTCCCAGATAATTATAACGC
The DNA here is from genome assembly GCA_016801125.1 of Novumbra hubbsi. Lineage (NCBI taxonomy): Eukaryota > Metazoa > Chordata > Actinopteri > Esociformes > Umbridae > Novumbra > Novumbra hubbsi. The sequence goes on from JACXGK010009578.1 coordinate 9,968, forward strand.
CTATCACAATAACAAAAAATGTGCAGTATTTATTGATTACGGTTTCTTACTCAATGTTGTCAGAGCAAGAAATAACCCATGAAATAGACAGGGTCTCTGAGGAGCCTTTTATTCCCTCCTTCAGATGCAGGGAAATCAGCTTCCTCCGTGGAAGTGAACCATAACTGGGCCTCCATTTATAGTCAGATACTTCATACTTCTGTAACTTTTGAATCTCTCATTTGTAAACTAGAATGTATGCATGGAGTGAAACAAACAAGCTTGGTCTGACTTAAACTAGGTAATTCTGATTACTTTGATGATAAAAGTCACTGCACAGTTATTAATTCTTTCAATTTTTTATTTCTTTTTAGAGGTTGCCTTTAAAGTAACCTTTTTACAGTCATTTGAATAATTTTAGGAATCCATTTGTATGCAGCCCTGAACAGAAAAAATATACGAAATACATTGGTTAAACAAAAGGACCCATTTTCCACAGAGTCTAAAAGTTTGATTCCATCTTCTGAGGGTCACTAATTTGTTCAGGAAGGACCATGTGAAAATGTATTGTAGCGTTTAGCGGGCATTGTCGCGGTAAGGTCGCACATTTTCCTGAAGTGAGAGCCATCCATTTTCATTTCCGGCAGACCCGACGTTCTCGTTGGATTATAAATGAGGTACACTCCTTAGGTTAGTTAGGTAACCTGTGCTCTGCATGATTGCTACCTATTTACTTAGGTACCTAAATGGCTCATAAGCTATGAAACGAAGTGCTAGGCCAAAAGTTAACATTATAAACTCGACCATGAATTACGAAAAGTATGTTGTACTTAAGTATAAACTGAACGCATTCAATATTTAGGTGGTCAAACGCTCAATTAGAAGATCCATTACGATGCTTTACTGCAGCGCGGTGTTGTATTTGGTATTCGGCACGTAGCCTCACTCTTGTGGCTTTTCCTAAGTTATTAGTTATATTGAGAACTGGCTTGCCATTGTATGATAATTCTCTATATGGAACCTGTCAAGGTCATTGATGTAGTTTGTAGCAACAGACAGGTTCTAATTTCAAACAGTTATAAAATGCTAATTTACCCCGGACATTTGTTAAGATCCCCCTTGATTATTGTGCCTGGTCAAATGCACATCTAATAAGCCTCCAAGTGTTTCTAGCATGTAATCAGTTACTGTACAATATTACCTGAATAACAGATTTTAGTAACCTACAGAAGAACAGAGATCTAGATCGGTTAAATTGTCATTCTGCTGCCATAAATAGCTGGCACACTAAGTTGTTTGATCTTGTTCACAGCATTCAACGACTACAAGTGGTTGGATGTGATGGGCTTTAATTTAAGAATCAGTGTCAAAGACACATTGATCTTCCTTGGCTTTGGGTTATCTTCCATTTTAATTGTCAATTGTTAGTCAGAAATGAAGGGCTCCCAGTCAGTTTTTGTTTGCGCCTTTTTTTTTATTCATCAAAACAAATGGCATCCCTATTCATAGATGACTGCATTTACAACACGATTAGTCAGATCGGTATCCGTATTCACACACTGTGTGGCGGTTTGTGATTGCAGTATTTCTTAACCACAGCTCAACTATAACATAGTCTTCTATTGTTTCTTTAATCTCTTTAGTGTACATTATTTAGTTTGATTAACCCTAGTTGTTAGGTGACAACTGAGACCGTTTGCACACGGCAAAGCTTATACAAGAGATGGGTAAGGTACAGTACACTGTGACATCTGTGAGTATTACCTAGGCACCTTCAAGCAGAACCATTTTTGTCATCCAGTTAGAATTTTTTCCCCTTGTTATGCCCACGGGGTACATGCCTCTTACCATGTGTTCTGTGTTGGTTCGAAATCAAAAACAACAAACGTGAACGAAGAAATACATAAAATCATAGTAGGTTACAATAATAAAATAAAGAAAACAGTAGTAGAGAAAAACCTACATTTCCTCAAGGCAGAAGCTGTACATTGCTCTCTTAATTTCAGATCATTACCAGAAAAACATTGCCCAGCTCCAATCTCTTGGTCAAATGTCTTTATTTTTAAAGTAACATCATAGTAAGTTCTACCTTTCCCCTCGTCCTCCAAAATGTACTGATGTAGATTAATGACCAATCAACACACCGCACTTGTATGGACACTCATTACTCAATCACATGCAGTTAGTCAGAAAATACTCCAATCCGCATTCGCCTTGCTCGCTTAAGACACCCTACACAGACGCTGGAGAGAATCGTGGTCTCCCAAACATGACTCACAGACTGACGCCACTAAAGGAATTTAAGAAGACAAAACTTGACTAGCGTTTCATGCGAACACGCGGGAACAGCAAACCACCTGGTTAATGAATGTGTTTCACCCGCAAGTCTAAGTTACCTTGAAAAGTGCCAACTCTTATAAGAAAAATGGGGCAAACCACTTCCACTGCTTTGTAGGATTTTCTGAAACAGTGTGGACACACAAACATGTGAATAACAGAAACCAGTAACAAAAGATTGTAGGCTAAACACCAATTAATTCTCGTTAGTGCTGCATTATGTTCTATGGGGTACTGTTAATGGACTAAAATGGATCAAATGCTGTGGGAACATGAGGGAGCCTTGAAGGTACTCTTTTACAACCCTTGAGGTTGACAAGACTCGAGTGAAACACGCTGCTGCTGCATGACGGACGGAAACGCCATCACAGGATGTGACTACTCATCTTCCAGTAGCTAGGCGGAAAAGCTATTCATTCCACCAATCCGGTTTAAAGCTGCACAAGGCGGCTTTTCATTTGCTCCAAAAAAAAAACAAGGTGTAATACCATTGTCTTTACTCTCCTCCCCCACACCCATGTTAATGTACACTCACCAGGGTTGTAGTCAACTTGATTTCAACTCCAGACAACTTCGACTCATCGTTGCGGAAATATATTAAATTGTCTTGTGTTGAAATGGAGTTAACACCAGCCCTGACACACTACACATCTACATTATATATGAAGACCAGACAGAGAGACGTTAATGGAATCAGAAGATTTTAGAAAAAGAAAATACCTTGTACACAGTATTAAAAAAAGAAAAAGAAAAAAAGAAACATCACAGTACATTTACAAAAGGAACAATTCAGCAAACCTTTGCTCTCTAGGACTGTAAGGCAGCATATTCTAACCTATTGAATCCCGTTTACTAAGCCTTCTTCCTCCTGCTCTGCTTGGAACTTTGTCCTCTCCAGGGCTCTGCAGTAGAACTGAGCAGGTGCACTCCCAGCCTCACCATAGTAGGAACAACTCACGGGGGTCTTCCCACAATCAGAAGACTTCAAAAAAACATGGCGGGGACCACATGGAATGAAATGTCAAAAAGACCCATGCATCACGGGAAAATAAGTCTCTTGAAACCCCCAAATACACCACGCAGTGTTTTCAGACAGTAAGACACCCAAATTCCATGTTTGTTTTCTCCCCTTCCTTGGGCGACCCTGAACAGAAACGTTTGTACGACGCCAATCAACCCCTCCCACATACAAACGCATGGTTATGTTATACTGGACCAAGCAAGAAAACACTGAGGGGAAACTTGGCTAAAACCTACTAGCTGTAGTATTGTCCAGAATCGTTGGTACTGTCTAGATCTGTGGGATGGATTCAGGAAGGGGAGGGGCCTGACAGGAGAGAAGGGTTTTTGCGGTGGGGGTCAGCAGGGGAAGAGAAGGACGGGGACCCTAGTGTCTGCTGTGGTGGAATGGAATAGCGATTCTTATTCTTTCTATTTATATTCACGGTTGGTAAACCCATCACCTACACTAACAACTCAGTCTTCATTGCCACCACAGTGGAATCATCCTCATCCATAATTGGAGGCAGTCATGATAGTTTTCTGTTGACCCTAACGAGAGAGATGACATTCCGGTTGGGTTTGCTTCATCGCCCCGGGAGGGGGAGAGAGGGCACAGGGGCTGGAAGGGGTGGGGGTAGGAAGGTGGGGCGGGGGGCTCGGGCTGTTGTTAAATCAGAGATCCAGGGTTGTGACAGCCACATCAGTCCCTTCTCGCTTTCCTGCTTCTGGGGGACCTTCTGAGGACTTCATCTTCCTGTTGCTTCTAGAGAGAGCGGAAGAGAATTACAGAAGCCATAAGGGTCTCCACTTTGAATGATGAAATACACAACACCAAATGTTTCCAGAAGCCCTTTTTAAACCAGCGGTTGTCAACAAATTGCAGTGAAAGTTTTTCTTCCACATAATCAGTAGACTCTGATTGAAGACCAATCACAACAAACTCCAGTCACACCTAACTGGCCCCGTACCTCTTCCGTGGGGTTTTCCTCCTCGCCCTCCACCTCCTCCTCGTCTTCATCATCATCTTCATCTTTTTCTGCAGTGCTGTCCTCTAAATCACTCTTCTCTGCTGCTGCTAGGGAGACCAGCAAAACAGAGTTGGCTTTTACGGATACGGACCAACATGTTAATCATCCACAGTGAAAACTAGGTCAGGAGTGTGTAAGGCAGGACAGACCCACACACACACACACACACATTTGTAATGCTGCGCCAGGAGACAAAAAATTGAAACCAAGTCCTAACCTGACTGTCTTTTTTCCTCCTTGACCTGGTCCTCCTCAGCCTTCTCCTCATCCTCCTCCTCCTTCACATCTGGCTGGGGCTCGTCGGTCTTCTTGTGGTCCGCAGCAGGAACCCCCTTCTTCTGTGGGTGGGCGTAAATTACTTGTGAGCCACTCATGTCACACTACTGCCTTTGTGAACCAATGTTCACAACTGCCATTTCCATTGTTCACATCTTCCAATTTGATTTGGGGGGGGCCCCCTTCACCCCTAGTGGACTAGGGCCCCCTGGCACTCCGGGGCCCTAAGTGGCCGCTTATGTTGTTTATGCCTAGGGCCGGCCCAGACCCGGCCATCATACAAATCATCAACATGCTCCGGGTGGCAGCGTCTGCTCGGGGACGCTAATGTGGCCGACCTCGGGGTCCCCCACCTTGCCGGAGCAGCAGAAGAGGACGAGCAGGATGACGGGCAGGGCCACGGTCAGCACGTACACCACCCACAACCAGGGACGCTCGTCGGCCGCGCTCATCATCTGTTTCACCAGGCCGGGCTGGAAGACAGAGGGTAACAAGGTCACGCAGCCATCCAGACATGTCCCACAGGGGTCAACCTCAGGGCATCAGCTGTGTGTGTGTGTGGTGGGGGGGAATGAAAGCAGTATAAAACATCATGTTTTTTGGTTTTGTGTGTGTGGTTCTACACCCTGCTGCTCACCAGCAGGAGAATTGACAGTTAATGTTCCGCTTCCTAACAATACAGATTTGCCTTTTAGATTGTAATTAGCATTATTAAATGGACAGGGGGCATGTTCTGATCCAGGATCAGCACCCCGGCTTGACACAGGAGGTCTACGGTAGGAGGACATGTTGTTCACCTGTAGGGTTAGTCTGACTCCACTTTAAGATTTACCCAAGAGACTAAAGCCTTGCATCATGTAAAAACAGCAATGCTACATGTGTGGAGGTCCCTGATGTGTATCTGGATGAGTCTCTAGATGCAAAGAAAGGTCTCTTAGCTCAGCTAGCAGCAAAACAAACAGTGCTCAAGGAAAATTAAGACCTGGCTGCTCTTTACGTGTGTGTGTGTGTGTATATATATATGTGCGTCATTTCAGCTTATCCAGACTGATGTACATGAGCAGGGTCCCTTGACCAGGGTAGTAAAACCAAGAACAATCATTTTGCAGCAATACCCCAGGATCAGTTAGGGTCAACCATAACAAGGGAATAAATAACAGCTTTGTCACTAAATGAGTGAATTGGTAAATGAAATAAATAACATTCCACCCCAAATGCCACTCCTCTGAAGTTAATTGAAAATGTGACCTTATCTTAAGCAGTAACACAAAGGTATGACAACTACCGATGACTAGTTATACCGCAATAAATATCAGCCCTAACAAATAACTTTCCCTACAGCATTGCACCAGATACACTGGACAGCAATTTTACAGGCTAACTTTCCTACTGCACAGGTCATCTTCTAAAATCAGGAGAATGTAAAACAAAATAATAAAAATAAATAAAAATAAAAAATGATATGCCTGCACTTCAGACAAAAACTCTACTTATTAACAGAAGAATTAAGGTTTTTATGTTTCAGATATAGTCTTAATGTTATGTCGGAGAAAGGCTTTAACGGACATGAACAATAACATGAATAATTTGTCATGTAAATAACAGGTTCTAAAACAAGGAAGTGAAGGACCCATTTCGCCACACCAGCAGGGCACCATGGCCACTGTTCATCATCTGCTTGCACAACAACTGTGCAAATTAGGGATCTTTCACAAAAGAATGAGTGTGCCTCACATTTGAAATGCAGCATCCAAAGGTTGCTGTGTAAGTGAGAGAGTGTGTGTGTGTGTGTGTGTGTAACAGATGCCACCAACCTCAGCCGCGCCTTCAGCAGCCTTCTTCAGGCCCCAGCCGTCAGTGGCCCAGCGCTCAGCCGTGTGCCTCTCGTTGGTGATGAAGAAGTTGTCGAAGAAGATGTCGCTGGACATGGACCAGAGCTCCAGACCCACAGCGTTGAAGGGGGTCATCCTGAATGGATGGAGGTCCTCAAAGAAGTCGGGGTTGGGGATCTTCCTGGGCTTCCACACACCCTGTGGGACGGAGAAAGCAGAGTGAGTCTGAGGCACATTTCTGTGGAATGCGGGACAAACAACATACACAACTCAACACTTGCACAAGGAGTTCCCTGGGACAGTCCAGCCCCAGGTGGGGAGGGAGAAAGGGTACCTGGTAGTTGGGATTGTCGATCATCGGTGCCTTCCACTTTCCCTTATAGCTGGGGTTGTCAATCATGGGCCGATGCCAGGCGCCACAGCCGGGGGCGGTCTCACAGAGGGCGTTGGGCACTTGGGGCGCCTCCCATTCTCCATCCATGTCCTCATCCCTAGTGATGAAAAACCCGCAAGAGTTGGCTGGACGACATCAAACCCCGGGTGTCTTGTCATCCCAGTCGGGCTTTAAGCTGGTCATAGTAGGAGTAGCCTGGCAGCACAATCTATTGGATATCAATGCTGGCAGTGCATGGGCATTTTTCCTCTCCTGTAATCCATTGACATACCATTATCCATTTATAAATCGGGCAGGAATGTTTATATGCTCCCCACTCCCCATGGGGGCTGGATGGGTAAGCAAGGCTGACTAGCACCAAGACCTTCCTTATCCTCGCCACATCACACACCCTCTTCTGAGTCCTAAAACCTGACCCGGTTGTCCTGTAGCCAAGCCTGCAGAGGGGCACTAGCACCTCCCACCAGAAAACCGGTGCTCCCCACAGGGAGGAGGAGGAGCGGCCTCAAATTATAGCAATTACACTCCCATACACAGGAGGGCTGGCCTGGATGAGGAGGCACCATGAGGACAGACCACTGCGGGTGGGGGTAAAAATGGATGGAGTAAAGCGTGACAGAGAGGAACAGGGTAAGGTGGGGCAGATGAAGGGGTGAGACCCAGGAGGTGGGTAATAGGGTGGTTGAGGAGAAAGAGAAAAGCTTTGGCAGGTACCAGTCCTCAGGTTTGACCGCGTCGGGGTCACTGGTGTATTCCGGCTCGTCGTCCAGCCAGCCATCGGGCTTCACCGCATCCTCATCCGCGATCTGCTGTGGTGCATCCTCATCCCTGCGGACAGCGGAGAGCGTCAGGTCAGAGGTCACGCGACACAGTGTGACTCACACACGTGCATGCGGCTCCGGGAACGGCCCCATTGCAGCAGGGACGAGTCCACCCAGAACCAGCCGTACCAGTCGTCGGGTTTCACCGCGTCAGGGTCCTGGATCTTGGGCCTTTCATCCCAGTCCTCCGGCTTGTGGTCGTCAGGGTCCTCGATCTCAACGGGGGGGTTGACGGGCGGGGTCATGTCCGTCAGAAGGTTACCACTGTTCACCACAGTCTGGTCCACCAGCACCTCAAAGCTGTTGTCAGGGTTCACCACTAGGGGGAGCAAGTGGGACGGAAACACAGAAACAGGGGGAAAGAGAGGGAGAGAGCAAGAGAGATGGATGGAGAGAGATGCAGAGATGGCGTTAAGAGCAGTTAAACGGAAAACAACAAATGTGGAGCCAACACAATTCCCTAAACAACCGGCCATTTAGACACGTGTTCTAGACTGTATATTTCTATCTGATCGTCACATGACAATGCAGGCGAATAGGCACCAGTCACATACGCATAGGTAGTATACACACACTGTTCAACAGGGTTATTAAACACCCAACGGGGGCGGGAGCCCGCTGTTACTCCTCCTCATCATTAACGTCCACCACATGGTGTCTCGGGGGTAAAGTCGTACCCAGGGTGTACAGGTGGGTCTTCTTGTCGGTGTAGTAGGTGCGTAGGTCTGCGTCCGGCTTCTTGGCGTGCTTCTCCTCGTACTCGCCCGTCTTGGGGTTCTTGTGGCGGAAGATGAAGTGCAGCTTGTAGTCCTCCCCACACTTGTCCGGTCCGAACATGATGGTGTACGGGGTCTTGTCCACAAACTCATCCTGAGGGACGGACAAAACACATCAAACATGACGGTGTACGGGGTCTTGTCAACAAACTCATCCTGCAGGACGGACAAAACACATCAAACATGACGGTGTACGGGGTCTTGTCCACAAACTCATCCTGCGGGACGGACAAAACACATCAACCATGATGGTGTACGGGGTCTTGTCGACAAACTCATCCTGAGGGCCGGACAAAACACATCAAACATGACGGTGTACGGGGTCTTGTCGACAAACTCATCCTGAGGGACGGACAAAACACATCAACCATGATGGTGTACGGGGTCTTGTCAACAAACTCATCCTGAGGGCCGGACAAAACACATCAACCATGATGGTGTACGGGGTCTTGTCGACAAACTCATCCTGAGGGCCGGACAAAACACATCAAACATGACGGTGTACGGGGTCTTGTCAACAAACTCATCCTGCAGGACGGACCAAACACATCAAACATGACGGTGTACGGGGTCTTGTCCACAAACTCATCCTGCGGGACGGACAAAACACATCAAACATGATGGTGTACGGGGTCTTGTCAACAAACTCATCCTGCAGGCCGGACAAAACACATCAACCAGAAACCAAGGCAGGAGTACGGAGCAAAATGAACATCTACACGTCGGACTTCACTGAACACTCTGCGTTGGTGCCGCGACGGTGTGGTCTTACCAGGTTCAGGTCGGGGGTCTGGGCGAGCAGTTTGACATAGGCGCCGCCACAGTCAATCCCCTGCTGGAAGTTGACCTCATATTGGACGACGAGGGGCTTGGTGTCGAAGATGAAAGGCCTGAGGAGCTGGGCGGAGATGGCGTGGTGCTTGGCACGGGACTTCAGCACCAGGCCCTTGTCTCCAGGCAGCTTGCTGTCCTTCATGTCCTCCACGGCCCACTGACCTTCAGGACGGAGACGAAAAACACCCAAACGGCTTCTCATCTGATAACTGGCAGCATGGGCACAAACCGGGGACTACGGAATTTGTCACCGGGTACTTTCGCCATGAGTCACTGGACAACAAATGGTGTGCTTACCATCATACTTGGCAATGTCCTCGTCAATGTCTTGCTTCTTGGCCTTTGAAAGCACCCAGCTGAAACACAGGAGAGGGATGACCCAAGAGTCAAGTAAACAGCAAGGCACCGGGACACCACAGGGGCAACCTCGGAGGGGGGGGGGGGGGGGGGGGGGGGG
>JACXGK010009579.1:0-19700 GCA_016801125.1 Novumbra hubbsi
GGGTATGAGCAGGGTTGAGAGGGTAAGAACGGGATGAGGACAGGGTATGAGGAGGGTTGAGAGGTTTTATTTAAGGTTTAGAACAGCATTGAGAGGGTTTAGAATGGGGAAGAAAGGGATCGTTTGGGTTAGAACAAAACAAAGATGCAACATTTGGAAGATGAGGTAGGGGAGAGAGAAAGATGAGATTATGTATAAAATAAAGATGAGAGGGAGTTTCATCAAATGTACAAGTTAAATAAGAGTTCAGAGTTGATCTTCTAATGAATGAGTTAAAGAAGGGTTAATCTCCTAAAGTATGAGTTAAAGAAGGCTTAAGGGTTGATCTCCTAATGTATGAGTTAAAGAAGAATTCAGGGTTGATCGCCTAATGCAGGGGCGGGCAAACTACGCCCCGAGGGCCGAATGCAGCACAAGTGTCAGTTTCATCCGGGGGAATTAAAAAACAACCTGCCAGCCTATTGTTATACATCTGAGTCAGAATGATTATCTTTTACACATTATAAGGAATCTAATCTATAAATGTTTTAACTCTTGGAGTTAAAACATATGAGTCAGAGTCATTAACAAAATACAGAAACACATGTGGCCCTCCATTTAATTTATAAATCCTGATGTGGCCCTCGAGCCTAAAGGTTTGCCCTCCCCTGGCCTAATGTATGAGTTAAATAAGTGTTCAGGGTTGATCTCCTAGTTTATTAATTACAGAGAAGTTGGGGGATTTCCTAATGTATGAGTTAAACAGGAGTTGGGGGATTTCCTGATGTATGAGTTGCAGAGGAGTTGGGGGATTTCCTAATGAATGAGTTAAACAGGAGTTGGGGGATTCCTTAACGTATGAGTTAAACAGGAGTTGGGGGATTTCTTAAATATTCTCTTCACACATTTTCACCAATACACTCAATATACTCACTTCTCAAACAATGTAATCTATTCATCCTCCTTTTAGTTGAGGGTTTTGAGAATCCATAATATATAGGACATCATTCTAATATAAAGGATGACCTCCTGAGAGGTCAAAAGGTCAAGATAGTGCTGTAAGATTTTGGTCATCCCAAGAAGGCTTTAGACCTTTAAGGGTTAGTGTATGAGTTAAACAGGACTTGGGGGATTTCCTAATGTATGAGTTAAACAGGAGTTTGGCGAGCAGAAAGTGTAGAACAAAGGAAAACAGAAGGGACCAGGTATTGTTTTCACACAGCTTCTCTACTTGTAGTTATTAGGCACAGAGATTGTCAAGAGAAATCTGCATACAAATCTTCATATGCTCATATCATATCAACGCTTTCATTGTTATTGTTTAATATGCCATGAAGTTTAAGTTGAGACACTGACACAAAGATGTGATACGGGCTAATTGCTTGTCCCTTCTCAAATGATCCATGTTTTTCTTTGATGTTTGTTTATGCATGATTTAACTAGAGGGTTTCAACCTACTGCCTGGCAGAAGAGAGGAGACAACTCCGCCTGATAAGAACTCCGCCTAATTAAGATGGAGAAGAACAGCCAAGAGAAAGAGAGAAGAGAGAGTATAATGCCTATACAGCTTCTTCAGTGGAAGACGGAGGGAAAGAACAGAAAGCAGGTGGGGGTCACAGAGTGAGGAGGGGGTGATTAGATTAGATTCAACTTTATTTTCATTGAACAGTACGGGTACAGAACAACGAAATGCAGTTAGCATCCAACCAGAAGTGCAAAAAAGAGCAGTGCGAAACAGTTGTGCAGAAATGTTGTGAAGGGCAGTGTGTCAGTATACAGGTGCTCCAGTGTATGGGCCTATAAATGTGTGCAAATGGCATGGTTACGTAATGTTCAATAAGCATGCACAGTGTATAGATGTGCAAATGGCATGGCAAGTGCAGATGTGCAGTTGGAAGTACAAACAGAATGCATTAGTGCAAGGGTCAGACGAAGTGTCCAGGTGTAAATATGCAAAGATGTACAGACAGTATACATTGTGCAAATGGCAATAATGGCAATAATGATGAGGTAGCATGTGCAGAGCAGGAGGAAGCCTATCGTCAAGACACAGAGTTCAGTATGGTAACAGTAGCTGGGAAGAAACTGCCGGCTGGTGCGAGAATGAAGAGACCTGTGTTGCTTGCCAGATGGCAGGGGGGCGAACAGTTTGTGGCCCGGGTGTGAGGGGTCCCTGATGATGCCACGAGCTCTCTGTAAACAGCGCTTGTGCTGGAGGTCTTTGATGGCGGGGAGCTGGACACCAGTGATACGCTGGGCGGTTTTCACCACCCGCTGCAGGGACTTCTGGTCGGACGCAGAGCACCCGTTGTACCAAACTGTGGCAGATAGGGGGAGAGGGGGGACATTGGCAAAGAGGAAGGATAAAAACAAGAAAAGTTGGTCACAATGGGAAAGATTAAGATGAAGTATGTGTGTGTGTGGGTGTGTGTGTGTGCAGAGATGGGGGAAAAGCAATATGAAATGACAGGAAGATGGTGGAAAGGAAGAGGAAAATTAATCACAGAGAGGGAGAAAAAGAGAGATGGAGGAAGTGAAAGTGGGAGGGTAAAAGAAAAAAGGGAGGGAAAAAGGGAGAAAAGGGCAGGAAGAGAGAAAGTTAGGGGATGGGAGGGAGTGGGCGAAAGAGCAAGGGAGAGATAGAGGGAGAAAAAGAGTGAAAGTTAGTGGCAGGGGGGACAATATCTACACACATAGATATTGCCACTAAAACAAATGACTGCTGTAGTAAAAACAACATCAGAAAACCAATTAGCCTTTGATGTTGACCCTTTGCGTAGTGTACAACATCCCTAACAGGAGGAATCCCGTTAATTACAAGTTTCTGCCTCAAACAAAGACTCAACAATCACCTCATATCCAACGGGCGGGCTCAGACATGCTTAAGGAGCGAGCCAATTCTGGGAGCGGCAAGCTCCGTCTGGAGGGTTGGAACTGGAGAACCAGACCCGCCTCCACTCCCCTTTGATCATCACTGTGTTTGATGGGTTGATTGGGTTAGTTAGTTATTGGCTAACCCTAACCCTAACCCTTTGAGGCTCATCACTGTGTTTGATGGGTTGGTTGGTTGGTTCAGAAACTCCCCCATCAAATATTGTGTTACTTTGCTAATCCTGTTCCCCTTTTTTCCACCCTGCCACAAACACACACACACACGCACACTGTCAATTACAAATAAATCTACACATGGGCAGAAGCGTACTAGAGGCGTCTGCGTGCATCATACATTTGTGTTCCAGAGTCCCTAGCCGGGCTGGAGCCCAGATGTTGCCATTACTGATTACTGAAACACACAAAACACCACACACACACACACACACATTTTTGCAAGAGTAGTGAAGCATATACTAATCAATTCATCCATGTCACCAGCAAGGTATGGTCATCCGCTTTGCCTCGCCCTCCAGCCACCATCCACTGAGCAGCATAGGGGATGAATAAGGAGCCTGGCCCCTTAAGTCAGCAGTAACATGGAGGTCATTAAGCATCGTAGAACACGGATCTGCCAGGCTCCATATTCCCTGGTGTGTTAATCATAAAGACAACATTACGACCCAGAGATCTTCATTCACCGTCTCTCTGTAAAGCCCATTAACAACACCCTTCACACAGAGCCTGGGTCAGGAGAACGGGACAGCAGTTTAGACACAAACACCTACACACACACACACCTACAGACTTGCTTTCTGCTGACTGGTTATGTTTTTCATTTTCTGAGGAGCTCACACAGCAAGTGTTTATTAAGTCATTCTAGGCTTTTTGGGGTGTGTGTGGGTTTGTGTTTCCCGACAAATGTAAATGTGTTTGTGCGTACCAAACAGCAGGGGTTTCGTACGCAAACACAATTATCTGCATTCCATGAACCTCAGCCCCATCTATTACAACAAGCATGCAGCTATAATACCTGTCAAACAGAAATGAGAGGGAGTCACGGAACGGCGTGCGGAGGCGGTCGCATTAGAGCGCGGCATGGCTTGCCTTAACCCTTTTTTCAATCTTGCAAATGGTTTTATCACAATTCAGAAGTCATTCTTTCATTTAGAGGGGTCACGCAATAAGCAAAAAAAAATGTGTCTGGGGAATTGTGTTGTGATTTCGCATCGCCACAAGCCATGTTAATAATACTGGTGGATTTCCCATTTCCTCAAATTGGACCCGGTCAGGAATCCCACATACTTTATGTATCCATTAGGTTATGTGGAGGGCCTTTCTCAGGCTTTATCATTTGCCCAGGAATAGTTACTCAGTGTAACTACAGTTAGATTGTGCATGCCTGCGTGTTTGGGTGGTTGCGTGAGTGACATTGTGTGCCTCTTAGGGTGTAAATGAGCCTCTTAGAGACTCCATGCTCCTTTAAAGTCCCCTTTTGGCTGATGTGTGATTTCGTCAGGCGTGGTTTTGAGGGTGGGTGCACAAAACCTGGAGGTGCACTGGGTGATCTTCAACACCCCCTGCTGGTGAAGATGGTAATATGACAATAAGTGGCATAACAAAGGACTTCAGACACTAGTGGGCAGATTCGTTACTGCACCCTCTTAACAACAGTGGTGATGTTGATGGAACATGACAGGTCCTCGGTTACATGGACCCTGAGGAACTACAAACCGCTGACACTGCAGCCTTCTTCATCGGGATCGTGGATCCCTCTACTTCTTGCTGGTGTTGACAATTTGCTAATTGTTGAGCTGACAATCAAGGAGAGGTTGTTGTCCTGGCATCACAATCAGGCCTTACAACCCTGGCGTTGTCATGGAAGTGGGTCTGAGGCCTGTCCTTTAGGACGTCCGGTATCCAGGCGCAGTCTGGAGTCTGGCCAAAGTAAGTAACTGGCAAGACGAATGGGGGACTAAAAACCAAATGTCCACTCTAACAGAGCTTCCAGGTTTCTCTGCAGTGACGGAAGAACCTGCCTGAGGACCACCATCTCTGCAGCACTCCATCACTGGGCTAACAGCACCCCTACTGTGAAGGACGGTGGTCGGAGAATCATGCAATGAGGGGTTTACTCAGTGGCAAGGACGGAAGATTGGTCAGGGTTGGGGGAAGTTATTCAAATGTACTTGTACGTAGGGTTCCAGAAAACCGATGTAGGGTCAAGTCTCTACTCATCCCATTTCAGAAGGTAACATTTTTTAAAGATATCAGCCAAGTACGTTAGTGGGTAAATGAGTCCACCTGAATCAAACAAACTTTATTCCCAACAGGAACTTGTTTTCTAATCGCAGGCATCTCTTCAATATAAAATGCCTAAAATGGAGTTTGGGGTTTTCTTTTGAATTTAAATAATATTTAGTTACTTATTAGGATTTCTTTTGTGGTTTATTTTAAACGTTTAAAAGTTTGTTTCTGGTAAGAGTCACTGTATCTGGAGTTCACCGGCTGCCATCTAGTGGTAAAAGTTGGATTTGGCTTGCATCCACAAAGAAACACTGTGTGATCATATAAACATTTATTGTCTTTATACGGTCTATTAGAATCATTAGGAAATCAAATTACATAATTTACACAGATTTATACAAAAATACATTTGTGGCACCATCACAGTCACCAAAAGGACAAGGAAAGTGAGCTACTCAGAACATGATTTCTTCATTTCCTTTAAGATGCAATTAGAGAAGGACATCCAAATGCAATAAGGAAGGGTAACTTCCATTAGGATTGTAGAGAGACTGTGGATGAGGAAATTAAATAAGAAACATACACAGTCACACATACAGTTCAGCACATTCCATTGGCATATCTCAGGTTCTCAAATAATCTTGAAAACAGCAATGACAATGTTTAGAATTAGACTAATTATGGAGAACAACAAAAACCATTGTTTGTCCATGACTTGGCTCAATCTGTGCCCACCAAACCGGCCCATATTTATCTGAATAACATAAACAAGCAGATTTTGCATAACGCACTTTTATTTTATTTATTATTTTATTTTATTTTTGAAACCATGATTGGCTTTCGTATAATAACGAGGAACTGAGAGATCTTTGGAATGGACGGCCTTCAATCATATTTGGCTCGGTATCAAAAGATCAAGTCCGATGACCTTGTAAAAAAACAACTTTATTACCCTGATGTCAAGGGACATCACCATGCTGTTGGCTTGTCAGAGAAATTGGGTTCCTCTTTAGCTCAGCTGGCAGAGTGTGGCACTTGCAACACCAGTCACAGGACCAACCATGTCCAAACTATTTCAGCATGACCGGAACTGGCGTGGCCGTGCTAAATGACCGCTAAACAGTTGCATCCTTCAGGCCCAACGTGGTTTTCGGCCACACCGAGTCACACAGTGGGGATATCCAAGCACAGTTCATGGTGATTGGACAATCTCAATGTGCATTATGTAGGCTAGTATCAAACTGGGCCTTACTCATACAGATATGCCTTTTCCACATTTAGGGTTAGTCTGCCATCTCAAATGACTTTGGGCAGTGAACACTTATGAACGTTAGGTCTTAGGCTGACAGTCATGTCATTGATGTTGCTCTCTGCAGGAATGCATACTTTGATTGGCAGTCATAGTAGCCTGTTATGTTGTCCTCGCTGATTGGCAGTCACAGTGGCCTGTTATGTTGACCTCGCTGATTGGCAGTCACAGTGGCCTTACATCTGCTCCTCTCACAAGAGAAGAGCTGGAAGGGGCAGAGCATACTTGTTGGTAGGGAACAGGAACTTCCTCCAAGAAAGCCAGTGGAGCCAGACCTTGTCTGCCATTCACCTGAAACAAAGTCACTGAGTCAGTAGACTACACTGGACCTGCCCACATCTGGAAACCCACAGTCACTCAGTCAGGAGGTGGTTAGAGCTGTCCCTTTTCTGAAACACAGTCACTCAGTCAGGAGGTGGTTAGAGCTGTCCCTTTTCTGAAACACAGTCACTCAGTCAGGAGGAGGTTAGAGCTGTCCCTCATCTGGAACACACAGTCATTCAGTCAAGTAGAGGTTAGAGCTGTCCCTCATCTGAAACATACAGTCACTCAGTCAGGAGGAGGTTAGAGCTGTCCCTCATCTGAAACACAGTCACTCAGTCAGGTAGAGGTTTGGGCTGTCCCTCATTTGAAACATACAGTCACTCAGTCAAGAGGATGTTTGAGCTGTCCTTCATTTGAAACATACAGTCACTCAGTGAAGAGGATGTTTGAGCTGTCCCTCATTTGAAACATACAGTCACTCAGTCAGGAGGAGGTTAGGGCTGTAGTTGTGTGTAGTTGCAGATGTCTACAAACTGAAGGGGGGAGGTAGCCTGAAGTGGTGGCCATGTCAGTTTGGAACAGGGCATTTCTATAGAACTCACTGATTGGGTGAAGCCTTTTTGTTGATGTGTGGGCGGAGTCCAGCGGATTGAGGAAGAAGAATCAGTCCATCGAGCAGCAGCTGTATTGACATGGATGCAGTCTAGTATGAAAGGGTTCTGGTCCATACTAAAATTGGCTTGGTATCCCTTGAAGATGAGATGGACCTTCTCAGCATAGAGGCCATTGGAGCCCAGCGTCTGGACACTGATGTGGATCTGATGGGACAGATCCAGATTCTCCAGAATACACTAGCAAGGGAGAGATACACCGTCACCTTCAGCAACTCAACCAAACTCATACTATGCAAAAGCACCTTACAAATAATTCAGAACAAATATCAGGATAGGGTAGGAGGAAGTGAAAAGGAAAGCAGGAATATGACGCATGTATTACCCTGTACCTTGGTACATGCAGAGCTCATGACAGACTTGTGGAAATCCCCGTTTACATAGATCTGTGGATAGGAGTGATAATTTCATTTCTCTCATCTTTCACTTGTTATGGCAATGTGAATAAATGTGGCCTGTACCAATAGAACCTACCCTGTATCCATACACAAAAGTTCCATTGCTGCAGCCCAGCTCATCAAGTGGCGGTCTCTCCCAGCCAATCATAAGGCTGCTCTGTCCAACCATCCTGATGACCTCAACAGAGCTCACTTCAGCTGGATGTTCTAAAGAGGCCAGACAAAAAGGGGAATCTCACCTGCATGCTTTCCATCGCGCGTACATTTGGCAGATTCTCTTCTCTGTGCGTTTGTACCTGGTTTCGTTCCAGTGTGATTTAGTGTGGTGGATATCGCCTGTTTGGGTTGGAACCTGGACAAGGGCATCTTGACACAATGTTCCCCGACAGGCAGTAGAAAATTGGGAAGAGCAGTAGTCATCGCGACCATCTTGGTGGGGGCTAAAGTTTTAAGGGGACTAGCTGGAGGGCCAGGGTTGGTGGGGTTAGTGTCCAATGAGGCAGGGCTAGTTGGTGCTTTAACAAACCAGGCCTTGGTGGTAGGAGGTGTCCTGACAGGGCTGGTCGTCTTAGAGGTAGCTGAGAAGTGTTGTTCAGTCCTGCTGAGGACAGCGGCGGTGGTGGTTGAGGTGGTGTGGGCCGGATGGCTGGAGGTAGCACCAACACTGGTAGACCTACTGGACTCAGTGATTGATAGGGGAGTAGTAGTTGGGTTAGTGGCGGTTGAGGTGGTGTGGGCAGGATGGTTGGAGGTAGCACCAACACTGATAGACCTAGCGGACTCAGTGATTGATAAGGGAGTAGTAGTTGGGTTAGTTGCTATGGGGGTGTGCTCATGTCTGGTGGCGTCAGCACGGGATGGGTTGGGGTACCCTGGGGGGTTCCCCTGGCCTGGAGGGGGACTGAGATTAACCTGAGGGCTGCTCTTGAAAGGGAGAACCTGGGGAGAGAATGGGAGGACATGGTAGTTGGGAATGTGAAACAGTATAAAAGTCGGGACCTTCTCGTAAGATTTTTTGAAAAACGTAACATCGTGTTTAATTCTGCATGTTGCCCCTGTGACTTGTGAGTTCCATGTAGGTAACATAGTTTGCTAGTGTTAGGACTACTGTATGCCTACCTGGTAGCTATCGGAGAGCATATTCTGCAGCTGCTGGTGAAGATTGATGATCTTCTCAGGACTGGTCAGCTTCCTACTCGGACTGGCACATCCGTCTGGTGAGGAGGGAGTGAGGAGTGGTCTCTCCCTCTCGTCTAAGCAACCAGGGACCAGGCTGGACTCCCCATTTATCTTGGCACGGTCCATCCCACGTCGACTTCGTGCTCCAGTGATCTGCACTGATTCACCTGCAGAAAGGGGTGGCTGTCGAAATGTGACAGTAAAATATAAGCACATTGATTAACACATGCAATAGCAAAGGCAAACAGACAGAATGTCTTCTAATGTTGTTACAGGCATATCAACTATATTCTCTGTGAAGGAGTTCGGTGTGATCCATCCTCACGGACAGAACCAGACCGTTGACAGTTGCGTGTGTTATGTCCAGACAGGGTCAGTGGCCTGCTGTCACTACTCAAAGTATTCACGGCTAATGTCGCCAGAAACTGCGTTCCTCAGTAACAGACAGAGCACAGACCCAACCCCTGAGTAAAGAACTAAAATACACATACATTTTCAGAAAAGGCATCTTATCTCATACCAGGTAAACCCCTTTCACAGGGTATTAATCAACCCCTTCAGATGGCGTGCATTATCCGTCTTTACGCTCTTTTTTCTAGACTGTAAGTTCACAAAGGCAGTTCTACGGTGAGGAATTAGGACCTACATGTTCTGTATAATATCAAGTTAAGCCGCTGGTTGTGTGTCTGTGTAGTACCGATGTGGGTTCTGCTTCTGCGCGGTAACAAGCGTGCCGCTGTACGTCTCACCTGCGATGTACAGGCTGCAGCAGAGATCTCGGAACATTCCACTAGTCTTGTGGCTGCCGGCTCCAGGAGGCCGGTGTTCTCCTGCAGAGCTGCAGCCGGAGCGAAGGCTCTGACATAGTCCCGCAGCGCCGGGTCATCCAGAAGGTCCTCAGCCTCCTGGGTCAGACTGTAATCCAGATGACCGTACCGACGCAGGGCTCGCAGCATCTGGACCAGTACGCCGTTCCTCTGCCGGCACTTCCTCACTAGAACCGACAGCTTGGCCTGCCGCGGGACACGACGGAGGTCAGTCATCGGTTTGCTCAAAAAGAAAAAATAATTCAATCGCAGCCAAGAGACAGCCCTCCCCTCACCTTTAGAGGGGCCATGTCCAGATCTGTCTGGCTCCTCTGTCTCAGGAGAGCATCGTACTGGAAGGAATGAGGAAACACAAGGCTGGAAAAACCACAAACTACTGACCATAAACACAGGTCACTTTTAATACAATCAGATCCTTGTGTCTTCAGAGAAACATTACCAACCCAGTAATCACGGATCGATGGTCATCACAGTAGGGTGAAGTTGTTCTTCACACTGATCTAAGTTCTGTTATGTATTCTCCCGCTGTGGTACGGCTTAGGATTCCCGGACAGAATTAAACCGGTCCTTGATCTGTTCAAAATGATGACTAAACTGGGAACCCAAATGCTCACACTTTCTGATCAGGCGGACGGTTGCTTACCTTGGTTCTGACATCATGGTAACGCTCCCTCAGAGAGTGGATTGTTGTGCTACAGTCTTCCCTGCGGCCATGTTCTCTCTTCAGGGACATGTACTCTGAACTCAACTCCGTTAGAGCCACACTCTGTAACACGCACAAGTCTGAGTGATCACACACTAATTCAGGTGTACAGTTAATAGGCCAGTCAACACACAACACACACACACACACACCTTGGCTCCGAGTTCAGCCTGAAGAAAGTTGAACTTCTCCTCCATCTTGATCCTTAGCGAGTGAGCATCAGTCTCTTCTCTCTTCAGACCTGCCTGTCTGCTCTTCATCTCTCCCACCTGGCGACAGGCACAGCTAGCGGTTTGCCACCACATCACAGTGTGGTGTCATTAAGGTGTAGAGAGAATGGGATACCTCTGCTCTCAGTGTGCCGTTCTCCCTCTCCATCGCCTCGGTTTCTTCCCTCAACCACTTCAGTTCACTGGCTGCCTGTAGTGCTTTCTTCTCAGCCTCCTCTCGCCTCACCTCAGACACACCCAGCTCCCGGGACCACGCCTGAGCCTGCACACGCAAATGCCGTGGAGTCATGGATCTGACCTCTCACTTGATTGGCCAAGTGGGGTAGGTAAGGAGAGCTCACCTCTGATTTGGTCTTCTCCAGTTCTTCAGTTGACATTCTGAGTTCTATCCCCAATAACTCCATCTCCTTCACCAGATGATTAGTCTCCACATCGATCTCCTTGTCTCCCAACTGAGCCTGGATACAGAGACAGGCTACAAACCATGCAACCAAGCTGGACTACTTCTTAAGCATTACACCATGCTGCCATACCTGTGCAGACGGCCCCAGGTCAATGGTCTTGCGGGAGCCATCACCATCCATGTTTGACACTGGGCCCCTTCTTTCAGAAGCCACACCTTCTATGGGTGTTGCCATGCCACTGTGGTTCCCAGACAGCTGTGGGTTGTGACTCCACCCAGTTAAAAGTAGCTGATTCCTTAGGGTAGCGATGTCCATCTGCAACTGGTCCCTCTGCTCCGTCAACTGGTTCCTCTGTTCCGTCAACTGGTCCCTCTCCTCCGTCAACTGGTTCCTCTGCTCCGTCAACCGGTCCCTCTCCTCCGTCAACTGGTCCCTCTGCTCCGTCAACTGGTCCCTCTCCTCCGTCAACTGGTCCTTCTGCTTTGTCAACTGGTCCCTCTGCTCCGTCAACTGGTCTCTCTGTTCCCTTAGAACATCTCTGTCTACTTCTAGAGCAGTAACGTCTTTTTGAAGGCAGAGTGATGACAGCTTGTCTCTTTCCTGCTCTAGATTATGGAGGATCTGTTCTCTCTGTTCTGACTCCTCTTTTAAACTACAAATGGATTTCATCAACTGGTCTCTCTCTTTCTTTAACTGGTCTCTCCCATCGTTTTGAGTGCAGAGAGACTGTGAGAGCTTGTCTGCCTCCTCCTGCAAAACAGACATTGACAGAACTAGCTGGTCTCTCTCCTCTGTTAAACCACACAACGACCGTTTCATCTTGTCGGTCTCGTCTTTCACACCACATAGGGACCTCGTAAGCTGTTCTTTCTCCTCCTTTAAGCTGCAGAGTACCTGACTGATCTGGTCTCGTTCTTCTTTCAGAAGCCACAGTGAGCGTGTCAGCTGATGTTTCTCCTCTGTCTGGCTCCTGACAAACCCAGTCAGCTCGTCCCTCTCCTCTTGAAGCCTGCCCACGGATTCAGAGGTCAAGCGGTCCTCCGGTCCAACCTGTAGTTCATCACTATTCAGCAACCCTGCGGTCAGATCTCCCTGTACACTATTCACAAACCCTGAAGTGGCTTGACACTGTTTAGCGTACTCTGAAGTGAGCGCTTGCTCACTCTGATGACCGCCCTCTGACGGGATGGAACCCCGGGCATCCTGTATTAGGTCTCGCTGTATTACGCTCTCGGTCAGCCTCTGCTTCAGCTCCATGATGGTGTTGAGATCATCCTCAGTCTTCCTGGTCAGCTCCGTAATAAGGCCTCCCTGCTCCAGTTTTTCCTGCTCCAGGCTGCTGCTCTCCTTCTCAAGCAGGGACACCTGTTGCCTAAGCTGGGCCAGCTCCTGTTCCCTCTCCCCTTCCTGGCTCTCTATGTGAGACAAGAGCTCCTGGATACGCCTGCCCAGGGCCCTGTTCTCCTGGTTCAAGGCCAGAACCAGCTCATCCTGGGTTAGGGTGTGCAGAGAAAGGTCATCCTGGGTAAAGGCTAGAATAGTATGATCCTGGGTTGGAGTGGTATTGGGCTCTCTGCTTCCCGGGGGTATTAGGTTTACAGTCGTCACCCTGTTTTCTTGAACATATCCTGTGATGTTCTTCTTGTCTGTAAGCATAGTCCCGTGTCCTATCTCGCAGGCTTCTGTTTCTCCCAGCTCTCTGAGATCCCGTTTCAGTCGCACGTTCTCCTCAGACACCCGGAGCAGCTCGTCCTGTGTGTGTCGTAGAGGGCCCTCCAGCAGGTCCCTGTGGTCCACATCACCACCCATGTCCAGGTACGCTGTTCTCAGGGCCTCGGTCTCCTCACTCGTCCCCTCGTCCATGTTGAGAGAAGAGAAACTCCCAAGACCGGGACACCGATCCCCAGGACTCATCTCCCCCGGCTCACTGCTCTTCGTTCCCGGGGCTAGGATACCAGGGTTCTCACTACGGTGGCCTGACCGGTTCAGGAGGTCTGGCGGGGGCAATGTGGAATCTTCCTGGGACCTCTGGTCTGCTCCATGTTGGTGGGCTGAGATAGGTGTGTCTCGCAATGACAGGCCTGTGGTAAGCTTCACCTGCATAAATCATGAACTAAACGTCAGACACTCAAAGCAAAGCCGATCCCATTCTCAAACACACAAGCCATACACTTCGGTTTATCTTTTTTTATATTCCAATGTATCATTTTATTACCATGACATGGTTAGAAATTTATATTAAAACATTCACTTCCTGGAGGCTTAGCTCTTTCTCAACTCTAAGACTTAAGAACTGCTACTTATTTGTTGGACCCCTTTAACAACATGTCATCACTCACCTGGCCAAAATTGGCCACAGAGCAAGGAATACCTTGATCAAGGGCAGGGGATGGGTTATCGAGGCTGGGTCCGGGGTCTGCTGAGCTGGGACTGAGTTTAGAGTCAGGCTCAGCAGAACCAGGGTTGTGGTTGATCTCTCTGAAGGCGTAGCTGAGCCTCTGACACAGTCTCTGGTTCTCTTCCTGCAGCTCCTCCACCTCCTCTGTCAGGGAGCTCTCCGCAAGCTTAAGCCTGAAAACCAGTGTCCTCATCTCCTCTGCCTCACACGAGAGGAAGCGGACGTTCTCCTGCGCCTCCTCCAGCTGCTCCATCAGCCCCCTCCGCTCCACCATCCATCGTTCCTCCCTCTCCAGCAGCACTCGGAGGTCCTCTTGGAGGCTGAGGATGAAGTCTCTCAGTTTGACCCCAGCTCCTGGACTTTCAGCCACTCCTTCTCTGTCTCCCTCCATCTCACCATCATCCTCTCCCTGTTTCTGCTGGAGCTGCTGTGGGTAGGGTCTCAACAGTGTCTTCTCCTCTCTGTCCTCCTCCTCTCCCTCTCCTTCCTCCCTTGGGTGGGGTAGTCTTTCTGAGTCAGTCTCTGTCCTATGTTGAGGCGAGGTTGCTAGCATGACATTGCAGACATCGGCTGCAGTAACAGTGTTGAGGCAGGCTGCGTTGACTCTGGTCATGTTGGCGGCTTCAGACCCGGTCAACTCCAGCACCTGATTCTCCAGCCGGCGGACTCTGGTCTGCTGGGCTTGCTCTCGTTCTCTGGCCAGGTCAAGCTTCTGCTGTAACTGGCTCTTGAATCGTTCAAAGTACTGCGACTGGCGTCCCATCTCTTCTTCTTTGGCCCTGAGCTGGGCCTGGCAGCGCTGCAGCCTGTCTCTCCAGACACGCTCCCCGCGCTCCTTCTCCTGGGACTAGAACATACACAAGGAGATCTCGATTAAAAGAGAACTAGGTCATAGAAACATGTCATTTACCTCAGACTGTTGCCATTTCACACCGGACACGTATTGAAAGAGGAGACTCCAGTAAAAACAGCACTAAACCTAAGACAACATACTTCCAATACACTTACACTTAAAGTACACTTGAACAAAAGGACACGACTATGATTTGCAGAAGAACTTACAGAACCAGCATGTCTAAGTGTGTCCTCTACAATGTCTCATTGACGTTCATGTTAAGCGCCACCTGCTCACCACAGACCGCACCTCCTCCCTGAGCGTGCGGAGCCGCTCGTCCAGTCTCTGGGGCTGCTGCATGCTGGGAAGGCGGAGGATTGAGTTGGCAGTGAGCTCCTCCACTTTCTGAAGCAGGCTCTTCTCAGACACCTCCAGCTCTCTGATCCTGCATGGGAGCGCGAGATGATTCCTCGGATCACATTACATTCACATACCATTACCCCACGTTAGCATATCGACATTAGCACGCTATTACTTGACATTAGCAAATAAATGACATTACTCTTCCTGACATACTTCCCTACGGTTGTTGCTCTGCACCCGTGCTTCTGGGAAGTGGGTCCCTTGAAGCCTGGGGGGGGGGTTTGCCATTCAGTTCCCCACCGTAACACAGCACAAGGCTATCGTTTCGGAGAACTGACCGGTGTGGCGGCGTGTTGCGTGGTAATGTTAGCTGCGGTATGTAATTTGATACGGTGGCGGCCTTATGTCGGTGGAGCTGGTTGATATACAATCCCTGTCTCACCTGCTCCTCACCTGTTGTGCAGGACACTCTCAGACTCGGCGACGGAGCTGACATTGTCTCTCACGGTGTGTTCTAGTAGCCTGACTCGGCGGGTCATAAACTGGAGGTCCGGTGTGCCAGAGGGAACTGCCGTCATGGTTACTGAACCGGCACTGGTTTGGGTCCCGGCTGTGGTAATTCAGTGTCCCTCCATGGTCGCGGTCGTGGATAACCTGCTCTCCAGAACCTGAAGGTCAAGCATTTCAGTTCGGCTGTCCTACAAGTCATCTCGCTGTGTGAGTCCAGAGTGAAGCAGTGAAGCAGCAAACACACTCATGCTCACCTCTCTCACAGGCTCTAATTCTCTCTCTGAAACACACCCCACCACCACCCGTTTTCTAACCCACTCAGTCCTGCATCCTTCTTCCCATCAGCTTCCTCTCTTTTCTCATCCCTGCCCTCTTTTACCTGACTGTATGCAGCCATGTAACGCGCACATACACACACACACACACATAAATATTACATTATTCATGAAGGCAGCAGATTGGTTGCACCAAGTGGCTGGCAAGACATGCCTCTAATGTTACCCCACCACCTCTCCCTAACACCAGCAAGCTCCTCCCCCTCCTCCCAGCGGCCATCTTACCAAGTAAGCCGAGTTATTGTATAACTTTGATTAAGCTCGTGAACGTGGAGCGAATGGATAACCGAGGACTGCACAACAGAGCTGGTTGTTTTGGGTTTGTTTGAAGTACCTAAAGCTGCAATATTATATAATGGAAATCTATTAATTATTAAAAAGGATGTATTTTGATGAAACAACATGGCTGGGGCCAGATCGATCATATATCTCTGCTTAGGAGTTTCTGGGCAAATAAAAAAACATTTAAAAATGCATATTGATGAGTTACTTATTCTATAGAAATGGATCATGCCTCTGGCTAAATAGTAGAAAGCTGGTTATTCAGTCCACATTGTGACCAGTCCCAGACTCCAGCCACATCCTCTATATGAAGGCCGTAGCCACTTAATTCTAGCCCCCTAACGCATTTTATTAGGGACTACAGGTTTAGTAACCTGAAGGATTGTGTATTTTTACTGCCACGGTACCGAAGGTTGTTACTGACCGTGTTCTCAATATGACTCTGATGAAGGTTTGATGAAAAAGGACGTACATGAAGTCCCCTACCTCCTGACGATCCTTTGTTGTGTTCAACAGACTCCTCGTGTCCCCTCAGTCTTCTGGTGACCATCCACTCCAAAGTCCAAAGCTTTCACTCTTTGAGTGCCGTTTCCATGGCGACCATCATGCACTGAGCTTTCCGGGTCCTTTGTCCAGGGCTGGGTTGGTCTGTGTTAAAAAGTCCTTCTGCTTCCGTTACTCCTCCCTATCTTTCTCCTGCTTTCTCCTTCTACTACTCCCCTCTCCTCTTTGATTGCACGTTCTCATTGTCTGGCTCTAAATTCATTTGAGGCACTGTCTCCATCTTTCCAACTCTCCCAGTGTCTTTATTGATCTACTTGCTTAAGTTATCCAGTCACACAGTGCATGCTTTGCTGAACTCCCATCAGACGTCACCTATTAGAAAATCTTTGACTTCCATAAATTATACGGGAGATATCCTTCCTATAAAAAAACTATGATATACCTCTTTACCAGTCTCTTATATTTGTTCACTTTTCAAAGTCATAGATTTGTTTTGCATTCCGGGGTAGGGTCTTCCACAAAAGTGCATGTTTATCAAAAAGGCCATAAGGTTTGTGAAACATGTTGAAATGCATTAAAAATAAATATGTTGTGTGTATATTCCTCACTCCACCTGAGCGCCTTAGCACCTGTGGAAACAGAAAAATCACCACCATCATCCTTATCACCGTCGTCATCATCACCGTCCTCAACATCACCGTCCTCAACATCACCGTCCTCAACATCACCGTCCTCAACATCACCGTCCTCAACATCACCGTCCTCAACATCACCCTTCCCACTATCACCATCCTCCGCATCTTAATGACTATCACCATCATCCTCATCACCATCGTACTCATATAAATCGTACTCATATAAATCGTACTCATATAAATCGTACTCATCACCATCGTACTCATCACCATCGTACTCATCACCATCGTACTCATCACCATCGTACTCATCACCATCGTACTCATCACCACAATCACCAACGCACAGTATAACAGACATATTTTAGGTCATTACCTGATGCCGGTCAATGTCGGTGTTATTAAGGCCAAAGGATAAAAGCTAGAGAGAAAAACAAAAAGAGGAACAAAAACTAAAAAAATAAAATAATTCAAAAGAACAACAAAAACAGCAAGAAAATGACAAGTGTTATTGTTTAGGTAAATAACACAAACTAAAAAACGATATGCTTACATGCACAACACAGAAACACTGTAATTTAATTTTACAGAAATACATTGACATACCTTTTCTTCTATTTCCTTGACTTGCCTCTTTTGCATCTCAATCATGTCTTCCAACTGTCGTATTCTCTGTGAAGCAAATAACACACAACATGTAGTTCTTGAAGTCACTCTCATCACTCAAATCCACACTAACCTGTAGTTTACCTGTGGCCTCAATATCATGGGTTATCCCTCAAAGAAGAAAATCCTTTTATGGTTGCTAAACAGTTTTTCATTTGATATAGATTTAGCCTTGTGTTGTTGGTGATTGTACTGCAGTAAGGTGAATTCCTCTCCCAGTGCATTATACAATTTAATATATAATAGTACAAAGGAGGTTTTTCCCAAACATAAGGATATGAGTTTAGGAAAAAACATATATTCCTCCCGCAATAGAGCTAGTGACTAAACAATGTCATTTATGCCAGTATTGTAAATTCATTACAGGCTTGTTTACTGAAGTTGGTGTCTCCCATCAAAGTAATTTATCTCAAAGTTTAAAAGCACCCAGACAAGGCTCAGGGTGACAGTTCCATCCGCAGCATGAGTATAGGCAAGACAAACAGTCTGGCCTATACTAAAGGGGTAAATCCTAATGCAATAAAAAACAACTTTCTTTTGTAAGATTTCATAAATTCTATTTAACCTTTATATTATATTTTGTGTAGCTCAATCACAGCACCATTAACCAAATAGTTGGATAAAGTCTATGTAGCATCGACAGATTGACCCGTTTAACAGCTCAGGCTAATAAAAAAGAACTGGCATTGGAAAAACACACTAAGAAATGTGTCATATATCATAATAACCATGAAACATTGGTCGAGTGTGCTGACCAGATCTGCCTGCCGTGGCTCTACTGAACCCATGAAACTGCTTAGGTTACAACCAAGGGACATTTGAATCAGTAAGATGAGGTGGCCGGAGAGATTGGTTTAGATCCTGTGCTGTGCACCTAGCAGGGTGCAGGAGAGAACACATGGCCTTGGAGAGACAACTGCTAAGACTGGTTTCACAGCAGATCAGTAATAGAGAAGATCTTGCATAGTTTTGATGTCTGTTATTAAGTTATTGATGAGTAAGTGGATGGTCAGTTTCTGAAGCAAATGGGAGTATGTTTAGGATAGAGGCATTTAAGATGTTTTGTTTAAAGGTGAGTATTAAAATAAGAATTGGACTTATGTGAAATGCTGAGGTGGACTATACACAAGGTGAAACACACACACACAACCGTAACAAATTACTAGTGTTTTAGAAATCCTGTTTGTCTCCTAACCTAATACCAACACCGTAACGGGAATCCTCAGTAACCTTTCAGCTACCAATGCTCCAGAAAGTCTCCACAAAAGCACTTTTCCTCGTTCTGCCATCCCTCCAGAGATTTCTGATAGCTACTAAGAGTACTCGTACACTGACTCACACGTGAACACACCCCAACGCATACACAAATACCTCTCCATAAGTGTAGCTACACCCCTACACACACACACAGAGGGTGGGAGGGATACTGCATCTTTCCTGTGTCAACAGCCGGTGACGGCCTTTCCTTACCTGCTGGGCCTGCTGTAGGAGCTCCATGCGCTCCTGTAAGACCTGACTGTCATACTGGCGGCTCTGCCTCAGTATCTGCCTCCGCAGTTTGTCCACAGCGAGCCCCAGCTCCTCCCTCTGCCGGTCGGACAGAGACTCGGCCAGCGCACGCCCTCCCGGCTCCTGCTGCAGGGCGCTGTACAGCGTGGCCTCCAGCTCCGCGATCCTCTGTCACACAGTCACACAGTCACGCCACCGTGATCATGGGCAGAGATGGAAGACACCGTTCCACTTTATACGCAGCGTGGCTACGTGGACGCGTTTTCGCCGGTACTGTACTTGCACGCGAACTAAAGCGCAGGGACTAAATAAAGCCACACCTTGTTTTGCGAAGAACCGTTTGAGGCCATTCGTGGCCGATAATGCCAGGTGCCATGGAAACGCACGCTTCTACTGACACGGTATAAAGTGGAACTAAACACAAATGCACAACAAAAACATACACTGGAAAACGTCAGTAAATGACAGTGAGCACCGGGCACTCCTGCGATGACCTCGACTGGCGGTAATGGGTGTTATAATCAAAGGAGGGAGGGGGAGACTATGGGGAGTATGAGTTGGTCATGGGTGTTATAATCAAA
>JACXGK010009580.1:0-19698 GCA_016801125.1 Novumbra hubbsi
TCCACCCAGACACTGAGACAACTGACCACTAACCTCCACCCAGACACTGAGTCAACTGGTAACAACAAATAGGCTTTGTTCACCTTCTAACCTTTGACCTCCATCCAGGTGCTGAATGGACTGGTACCAAGAAGAGAGCCCTGTTCACCATCTTGTCCCACTGCTTCTATGCCATCGGACTGATGATGCTTTCTGGGCTGGCCTACGGAATTCGGGACTGGAGGACATTACAACTCGTTCTCTCTAGTCCGGTCCTGCTCCTTGGGGTCTTGTACTGGTATGTACTAAACTTTAACCCTTGACCTCTTAACTCATATCCAGACACTGTTCCAGAGGTGTGGTTGTAGAGCAGCTTTGTCTAGTTTGTTTTGTAAACTAATTCCTGGACAGATTCATCCCTGATTTTTAATTCCTGTCTCCTCATGACTCCTCATCCCTGTCTCCTCATCCCTGTCTCCTCATCCCTGTCTCCTCATCCCTGTCTCCTCACCCCTGTCTCCTCATCCCTGTCTCCTCACCCCTGTCTCCTCGTTCCTGACTCCTCATCTTGATACCTCATCCTGAGTTCATCCGTCTCCTCCCTCCTGACTGTTAGATAATGTTACTAGCGTGATCAGGATTTGTCCCTCTGACCCATAACCTCTGATCTGACTGTGTATTAGGATTCTCCCGGAGTCGGCTCGCTGGCTGATGACCCAGGGTCGGAAGGACGAGGCTCGTCTGGAGATCCGCAGAGCAGCCAAAGTCAACGGAACGGTGGTCCCTGAGACCCTGCTGGATAAGGTGATTCAGGCCTTCATCCCACTGTACTCTTCCTCTTCCTCCCCTATCCCTTCATCCCAACGTACTCTCCCCTAACCCTTCATCCCACTGTATCCCACTGTACCCTCCCCTAACCCTTCAT
The DNA here is from genome assembly GCA_016801125.1 of Novumbra hubbsi. NCBI lineage: Eukaryota > Metazoa > Chordata > Actinopteri > Esociformes > Umbridae > Novumbra > Novumbra hubbsi. The sequence goes on from JACXGK010009580.1 coordinate 905, forward strand.
CCCACTGTATCCCACTGTACTCTCCCCTACCCCTTCATCCCACTGTATCCCACTGTACTCTCCCCTAACCCTTCATCCCACTGTATCCCACTGTACTCTCCCCTACCCCTTCATCCCACTGTATCCCACTGTACTCTCCCCTACCCCTTCATCCCACTGTACTCTCCCCTAACCCTTCATCCCACTGTATCCCACTGTACTCTCCCCTAACCCTTCATCCCACTGTACTCTCCCCTAACCCTTCATCCCACTGTATCCCACTGTATCCCACTGTACTCTCCCCTAACCCTAGCTCTGTCTGTCGGTAGCTGGATGAGGAATGTGAGGCCAGGTCGGGCACCATGTTGGACCTGTTCAGGATCCCCTACCTGAGGAAACGAGCTCTAACCCTTAGCTACATCTGGTACGTCTGATGAGAGGCTTGGTTTCATGTCTTCTTCCTCTCCATGTTTACCTTTTCAAACTCCAATGCCATGGCCCTCCAGCAATCTGGTTCATCTGGTAATCTTAGGATACTCTTTGTATGGACGTCATGTTCCAATCTCTAATCCAACCACCTTTTTAACGACATCCCTTTTCTGTTAGGTTTGTAACCAGTCTGGTTTATTATGGGGTGAGTCTGAATGTGGGCAACTTTGGCCTGGACATCTATCTGACGCAGCTGGTCTTTGGCATCGCTGAGCTGCCCGCGCGGCTGGGATCTCTGCCCCTGATTGAGCACTTTGGCCGGAGGATCTGTCAAGCCATGTCCCTCCTCCTTGGGGGCTGTGCTTGCCTCCTCATCCTAGCGGTTCCAGAGGGTACATTTCTTATGTTGTGAAATTAATTTAGATTTATTTATTTCATTATGTTAAAGTGTTCAAACCTGTGAACCATTTTCCCTCAGACCTGCCGGTTGTGACGACAGTCATTGCGGTTGTGGGGAAGTTTTCCCTTGCTGCTTCCTTCACCATTGTCTATGTGTACACAGCCGAGCTCTATCCCACTGTGGTGAGGTGAGGAGTTACACTGCCGCAACACAACGGCCAGGGAACACATGCAGAGACACAGAGGTTTGGTACTTCCAGGAGTCTCACTCTGTGTTCTGTCCATACTGCTGTTCCTGGCAGGCAGAACGGAGTGGGTCTGAACTCCATGTGCGCCCGTGTGGCTGGAATCCTGGCCCCTCTGATCCGGCTGCTGGAGGTGTATCACTACGCCCTCCCAATGCTGATCTACGGGATCCTACCCTTCCTGGGGGGAGCCGTCTGCTTCTTGCTGCCGGAAACACTCAATACGGAACTACAGGACCACACACTGGAGCACCATGCAGGGTGAGTATTCAACTGGGGAGGGGTATTCAACTGGGGAGGGGTATTAAACTGGGGGGAGGGGGTATTAAACTGGGGGGAGGGGGTATTAAACTGGGGGGAGGGGGTATTAAACTGTGGGGCGGAGTATTCAATTGGGGGCAGTATTAAACTGGGGGCAGTATTAAACTGGGGTGGGGCTGCAACTTGTGCTGATATCTAATCTACTCTGTTTAATTGTAGAACTTCTGAGAAGTTGAATCTTGAAAACGGAATCACACATTTCAAGGAGGAAAAACCTAAAGAAACAGTTTACACAAAAATGTAATTTATTAATGTGCTTTTATACTTTTAACTTTGATTGCACTTTACATAATGTGTGGTTGTTTTGATTATGTGACAATATCAACTTGATACTCTAAATGTTATTACCCTTATATAACATTTTATAACACTTTACATAGTGTGTGGTTTTTGTGATTATGTGACAATATCAACTTGATACTCTAAATGACAAAAATAAAATTAACATCTTCAGCTTGTTTTGTAATAAAAAATATTTTTCGAGATTTTTAAAACATATATAAAATTATGAAATAAATCAAGAGGCAATGTATTATTTATAATTATTAACACTGTAGACTGAAATGTAATTATGTAAAACATATTTTAAAACTGGTAAATATTTCAAATACAAATAAAAGTTTCAATATCTTGACTTAACAAATCATGCCTTCTGTTCAGTCATTCCCCTATTATTGTATATCCAGAAAATAAGTACAATCTATCTGATCATTGTGATTAGAGAGTTTGTCTCAGTCATCATTTTGATTAATGTCATGTGACTCACTAGTCTAAATAGACCAGACGATAACAGATGTACAATGTCTCCAAATATGCTGATGTTCACAGTGGTCTCATGGTCTCTTCCACATCAGCTGAAAGCACACAAAACATCACTATTTGAAACGTTCCTCCCCATCAAATGTCAAAAGATCCACAATTTAAAGTCCAGAGTTTGTTTAGTCAATATTGCATTTCCTCATTCAACTCACCAATGAATCAGAGAGATCTATATGACATCAGAGCCGTTAGTGCCTGGCCGTTCATTGGTACATTGCAGCCAACGGTTTTTGTGTTGGGTGTGGCCAAATCCCTCGTCATAGTTACCCTTCCTCCTGAACAGCTGCTGGTAGTGGAACACACAGTAGAACTCCCCATACAATGGAGCATAGCTGGTCAAGCTACAAACCACACAAAACACACATGCCTTTGTCAGCTTCACAGTATCCACATGTAAACAATGAACGGAAGTAGTCCGGGGCTGACAATTAATAATCAAGATGGTTAATTCCAGAGTTGGATCAGTTTACTCTGTCAAAGCAGACCGCAGTCCCTCACCTGAGCTTCTTCTGACAGTGCTTGCAACAAAAACAGTTCTTGTGAAAAATGAATTTATCTGCTGTCATTTTCTCCATAGGATAGACAGGCTTCAGGCATGAGGAACATGTTTCCTGGTTACAGGGCAGGAACTGGAGGAAAAGAGATTAAGAGTATCACACTGATTCAAAATGTTTTGTGAGTCTAGAAATAAATTGGTGCAGACCCTTATTCAGTTTACTGGAGTGAAGGCATACATTTTAATCCTGGCAGGAATCAAACCCTGTCATTTAGATTAACACAACATTAGTGTTACATTAACCCCAGAGGAAAGAAACCTGACTCTTGGGTGGCAGATGGTGGTCAGAAACATCCCTAACTAGACTGGGTGGGTTGGGGTTCTGTTACACTCTAACTAGACTGGGTGGGTTGGGGTTTCTGTTACACTCTAACTAGACTGGGTGGGTTGGTGTTTCTGTTACACTCTGGCTAGACTGGGTGGGTTGGTGTTTCTGTTACACTCTAACTAGACTGGGTGGGTTGGTGTTTCTGTTACACTCTAACTAGACTGGGTGGGTTGGTGTTTCTGTTACACTCTAACTAGACTGGGTGGGTTGGGGTTTCTGTTTCACTCTAACTAGACTGGGTGGGTTGGTGTTTCTGTTACACTCTAAATGGACTCGGTGGGTTGGTGTTTCTGTTACTCCCTAAATTGACTGGGTGGTTTGGCATTAGATTTAAATCCCAGATGTCCCAGATGTCTGTTTGGCTTAAAAAAAGGACCAGACGTTCCAAAATTTGAAATATCGGTTCTGGACCCAGCCCAAGTCAATCACTGGTTCTGATGTCACTAATACAGAAATGTAGAGAAGTAATGAGAAAGCGAATAGAGAATAAAACAATATTTTATTATATTTTTATCCAAGTAAGAAAACATGTTTACTTAAATCCCACACTTTAAATAGTTAAACACAAGTCAAACATAATCTAACAATACAAGAGGCAATCCTTGGCTCTGGCAGACAACACGTTGCTCTCTGTTAAAACATAAACAATACACTCAGTACACAAGTTCATATTTATGAGGGAGTTATAATTCAAACAATCATTGAATTCGTACGTTTGTCTGCCTTTAAGGTGTTTAAACCTGCAGTTATTTGATATTTATATGAAGCTGCATATTATCTGTTACCAAGGTAGCGGATCCTCTTCACGGGTCCACACAGATTCAGCAGAACATTTTTGTCCAAAGAGACTTACAACATGAAAACTGTCTGTACCATTTTATAAAGGCGTTTAAGGTATGTTGACAGGCACTGTGACCTCTGGGTATGTGACAACTCCATACCGGGTAGGACTGCTGGTTACCACCTGAGCCCTGGGAAAGCTCTCTGTGTCGGGGAGAGTGGTCACCACTGTGGAAGTCTTGGTGGAATAAACAGTTTTCCCGTAGTTCTCACTAACATTTCTAAAGTCAATGACCGCACTTCCGTCCGGGGATGTCTGTAACTGGAGCACACTGACCTGTCGTGTCTGATTGACAGGGCTCCTGCTGCCAGGGCTCCTGCTGACAGGGCTCCTGCTGCCAGGGCTACTGGTTGGGCTACACTTTGGGCTGAGCTGACAGGCGGAGCACCGTGGAAGCTGCAGGGACTCTGTGCCTGGTCCGTTGGCAGACCTCTGCCTGGCTGCTGATTGGATGGAGATAAAGGAGGGTGAGTTTGGTGGACTGCTCTGGGGTTTACTCCTGGTCACCTCCAGCTCTGTTCTCTGAACAGCCTCCGGAGATCCCCCTGGGTTGCTTTGGGTCTTTGAGTCCAGTCCCTGGACCTGGGGCGTCGGTGCTTTTGAGGATGGGTCTATGGGGAGTGTGCTGATGTTGCAAGTGGTCTGGAAGCCTTGGGCTTGGCTTGATGTAACCTGCAAGGACTCTTTTAACAGGCAAGATAGACCTGCAATGTCAGAGTCTGATTTCAGCGTGGAGACTGAGTACAAAGCCTTCTTTATAGCCTCCTCAATGTCTATCAGTCTGGCCAATGTCTGCTCCTTCAAATTTATGATCTCCTCGCTGGCTCTCTCTAAATCTCCAAAAACTAGAGCCATGGAGGACAGTGTCTCTGTATCATCTGTTGACATCCCAACCTTCTGGTCCACCTTGGTCTGTGGTTTATATTGTTTCTTGACCCTTGGAGCGACAACCCACTCAGGTACGTTTTCGAATATGTTCCTGAGCGCCCTGACGTCCACCTGGCTAGTATCTTCTTCCACCATCTTCACCTGGGTGAGGATCTGCTTCAGCTCATCCTGCTTCCTCAGGTTGTCAACGATCTCCATGGCCGTGGTCACATTACCCCTGATGATCTCATCCATGTGAACCGATAGCCTCTGTCGACGCTCGCTCTCCGTCTCAGGCTTTGTCTTGACTTTCTTCTCCCTCATGACCACTTTGTTTTTCTTCTTGTCACGTTCCTGTAGTTGGCTGCTCTTGTTTGAGTTGTTCTTCTGACTCTTTGGTCTGATGTCTGGTTGAGGCTGAGCAGTGTGGCTGGTTTGCTGTCCCACATCACAATGTTGTAGTGAGATACCACTATTCATCTCAGATTTGTAGTCCTGGTTTGTTGCTTCACTCTTAGCCATCTTAACGCTTTTTGGCTTCTGATTACTTTTATTTGTCACACCAGTCCCCTTCTTCCCTCCAAAGTTCTGAAGTGCTGCTTGAAACCCTATTAAGTCGTCCTCCTCAATGTTCTCTGACCCACCCTGGGGTAATGCTCCCTCTGACCCACCCTGGGGTAATGCTCCCTCTGACCCAACCTGGAGTAATGCTCCCTCTGACTCTGACCCACCCTGGAGTAATGCTCCCTCTGACCCACCCTGGGGTAATGCTCCCTCTGACCCACCCTGGGGTAATGCTCCCTCTGACCCAACCTGGAGTAATGCTCCCTCTGACCCACCCTGGAGTAATGCTCCCTCTGACCCACCCTGGGGTAATGCTCCCTCTGACCCAACCTGGAGTAATGCTCCCTCTGACCCAACCTGGAGTAATGCTCCCTCTGACTCTGACCCACCCTGGAGTAATGCTCCCTCTGACCCACCCTGGGGTAATGCTCCCTCTGACCCACCCTGGGGTAATGCTCCCTTCTGTTGTGATATGAGGTTGCTCTCTTCCAGAGGGGTAGAACAAGGACCAGTAAGTATTTCAGGAATGACCTCAAACCCTTGGACTTTCTGGTTTACACTGAGTTGGGTTGCATCACTAATGGGTTGGGATGAATCACCTGTGTGTTGGGTTGCATCACCAGTGTGTTGAGTGACCGCAGCTTCTGCTTTTACAACTGTGCACCCAGCTGGCATATCAGAGTGGGAGTCTTGCCTACTCTGTTGTGCCTCTCTAACACAACAGAGGGCATCTGCATAGGACCCTGGTTTGATTATCAAAGGCTGGGAAGATTCATTTGGTTGACTGTTTGTTAACTTCGTAAATAGATTTTCTGTTGATTTGGTGGATTCTTTTGCCTGATCTTTGGATGATTCATTTGGTAGATTCTTGGCTGACTCTTCAAGTTGGTTTCTGGTTGAGTCTTTTGATTGAAATGTGGTAGATTGTTTGAGTTTACATTTGCTTGCTGTGTTTGCTTGACTTTCATCTGATTCTCTTAGTAGTCCTTGGTTTGATTCTTTCAGTTGAATGCTAGAAGTGGTAGTTGTAGAAATACTGTTTGTAGTACTCATAGAAATTGTTTGGCTTTCACAGGTATGTGCCGCAGTCTCTGTTGACTGATAAGCTTTGCCTTCTGTGATAACTTGACCTGTATCTGCTTTCAGATGTATTGGTTTTGGAGGAAATGTTGGTTTAGGTGGAAGAGCTGGTTTTGGCCCAACAGGCTTCTTCTTTTTCTTTGAAGGTGCCAGAGATTTAAGCCCAGTTTGAGGTTGCAGTTTAACAGTGGAATCTGTAGTGGGTTTATTAGTGGTTTGATCTGGGTTTGTGGGTTCTGCAGGTTTACTTGTGGTTTGATCTATGCTAAGGTGTTCAACGGGATTATGTTTTTCCCCACTGTGTTGAGAAATTGACCCCACAACGGTCTTCTTGTGGCTTTGAGATTTAGACTTCCCAGAGTTCCTGTAAATCATGGCAGCCTTGAAATCACCTTGACTGACATTAACACCGCTTGTCCTCGCCAGAGAATGTAAAGCTGCCTGAAGATGACCTCCAACCACCTCCTCTTTTGGGGGCTGCTCTGTTGAGCTACATTGTACATTCTTTATTCCCGCCATAAGATATCCATTCTGGACCACCTCAGTGCCCTCCTTTTCCTCCATGTTCCAGGCTTCTGGGTTATGTAGTTCTTCAGAACCTGTGGCAGCACAAATTGCCTCTTCCTTCTTTTGGCAATGTTGGGGCTCCCCTTCTGAGGCAATCGAAGAGTCAAATGTGACAGTGTTTATAACAGAATCACATCCTGTCTTCTTGTTTGGCATAGAGGTCTGCTGAACCTGGAGTTTTGTAGCTTTTTTTATAGTAGAGCTTTTCTCTGGTTTTGCATCAGTCAGAGGCTCAGTTTTTACTTTGTTTTGTGGAGAAACTGAGCCCACATCAGTCTTCTTCTTATGGCTTTTAGATTTGGACTTTCCAGATTTCTTGTAGATCATAGCAGCCTTTAAATCTCCTTTACTGACATTGACGCCACTTGTCTTCTCTAGAGAATGTAATGCTGCCTGAAGATGACCTCCAACCACCTCATCCTCCTTGTGGTCTTTTTCAGTTGAACTGCTCTGTAAATTCTGCATTGATCCAGTATGAGGAACATTCTGGACCACCTCAGTGTTCTCTTGGCTCTCCATGCCCCAAGCTTCTGGGATTTGTTGTTTTTTAAAAGCTGTGGTAACACAGCTAGCCTCTTTGGTCTTGCAACAAGTTGCTGTTTCCTCTTCTGAGGTACTGGATGGGTTTGTGGAGGTCTTTGTAACAGAATCAATGCATGTCTGTTTTTTCTGTACAGAAGTTTGCTGGTGAACCTGTAATATTTCAGAGGTCTTCTCTTCCTTTAGTTCACTGCTCTTCAAAGAGATATGTTGTCCTTGTTGCTCTGAATGGTAAGTCTGTCTAGTGAGTTGCTGTTTCTCTTGAACCACATGTTGAACGGCCTTGATCTGTTTCTTTAACGCCACCTGCTGCAGAGCCTGTGCTTCCATTGTGGCCTGTTGGAGGGTGTAGAGGGCAGCCTGCAAGTTGGAGATTTCATCATCCTCGTCCATCACCTCGACTAAATCAGCTTGAAGGACAATTTGATCCTTTTGTAGTTCAGAGCGGACAGATGTCTCCTGAGATACTGCATTTGGGTATTGTGTTTTTGCTAACACCTCAGCATCGCGCATTAGCATTTCCTTCAAGCTTTGGTTCTTCACCCACACTGTTGAGTGTATTCCTGTGCTGATGTCAAATCCTGGAGAGAACTTCCTCTCTGCAGATTCTGTACCATGGCCAGCTTGTCTAGGAAACATCATGTCAGAATGGATGTTGTCACTATGAGTCATCTCTTTCTGCTGGACACATCTCTGGTTGACTGGGAACATGCCATTTAGTTTCTTCACATCCACTGGGACTGAATCTGGATCATTTTGATCAATTTGTTCACCTGTTTGTTGTTGTTGAAGATGATCTGTGTTTGACTCTGTGGAGGTACTTGTCACAATGTTTGTCTGTTTTGGGAGTTGTTTCTCCTCTTCTGTCTGGGCCTGCAGGGACTTCAAATAGTCCAGATCTCCCTTCTCAAAACAGCTCTTGAATAACTTGACATTTCCCTTGGCCTCCTGATTGTGGGAAGCTGAGGTTGTGTGGTCCTGACTCCAGCTGATGGTTGTGTGGTCCTGACTCAAGCTGATGGTTGACACCCCATCGCATCCATCTAATCCAGGAGTCTCTGTTTCCACATTTAGATTTTGTGCAGCCATGTCTGGGACGTTGGTCTCCATCCTCTGTCCCTGTGGAGTACGATACCTCTCCACCTCATCTTCAGAGTGATTGTACAGGGAGTATACGGTCACATCACTCCTTCCCTGTGCGTCCTCCTGAATCACCACTCCTTTCCTCAGAGAGCTGTCCTGGCTCAGGATGTCCTCTATGAGCTGGACAACATTGGCTGTCGTGAACTTTTTGTCTTGGTTTGAAGCCAGGTGTACCTGATGGACAGGTACTGGGACTGTAGTAACCTCCATGTTCCCTTGCTCATCCTCCTTCAGGTAAATCAACTGAGGTTTCAAGGTTCCCCGGGGCAACTGTTGCAGTATGAAGTTCTTAACCCCTCCCTCTGCCACCTGGTCCTGTACCACCTCAGGTCCCAGACCGGGTGTGAACCTATACCGGGCCTTTTTTCCATTTCCTGTCTCGCTCAGCTCAATGATGGACCCGTGGGAGTGGATGGCACTGAAGTGGTGGAGAGAGTCCAGGGTGTCGTTGATGCTTTCAGACACCGTCATCCCTTCTTCCATATTCTGATGGTTAATTAGTTCGAACAGCGTGGACTCAAACAGTTGAGCTCTGTTTCTGACGTTAGCTGATAACACCAACATGTCCTCCTGAATTCTGCTGTCTGGGCCATGGTCCCCTAAAGGTGATGTGGTCTTCTGGGGCTTTGGTTCAGGCAGATATGAGGCTTCACCACTGTTTATTGTTCTAAAAGGATTTATTTTCATTAGAGACGTAGACTGATACGTCTGACATTTTGGACTTGTTTCAATGCTAACATTGGCTTTTGAAGCACACTGTGACTTCCTTTCAAATACCTGCTTTACTTTGAAGACACCCTCATGCCATGTCTGGTCCTCACTAACCTCAGGGTCAACATTTGCACCGACTATCCGAGTTTCTCTCTCAGATTGAGGCGCCACATCAAGATTTCTGAAACAAGAACTTGTGATCTCTCTTTGAACTCTCGCACTGCTACTCTTCTCAAAGGCTTGTCTTCTCTTCTGAACAGCCCCTTTCTCGTCTTCCAAAACAATGACCTTGTTCCGGTTTGCAAGGTCATCTTTGTTGACCCTTAGGATGTTGACCTGCTGGCTTTCAAACAACCTTCTAGCAGACTGGACATCCATCTTTTCCATCGTCTCCTTACACTCAGAATCTGTATTGTCCCCCTGGTCTGTAGCTTTCTGAACCTCCTGGTTGTCATGGTTATCCAATGGCTGCTCAAACAAGACAGATGTCCTCTTCACATCTCCCCAAACCCCAGATCCAACCTCAGTTCCAATCCCAGTCCCAAACCCAGATCCAATCTCTGCTCCAATCCCGGGCCGGTACCCAGATCCAACCATATCATCAAACATGGCAGCAGCTCCAGGTCCAGCCCCAGGTCCAATTCTATCTCCAGCCCCTGCCCCAGAACCAACCCCAGCCACCTCCAACGTGTGCATTTTGCTAGCATGGGGATCCTTTGTGTTGCCCTGTATACAGTTCTCAAATATCCACCGCCTGGACAGAACCTCTCCCTCATATCCAGTGTCGCCAGATGTCAGCGGGGTCTCTGACGACAGCACCTCCGCCAGCTCCTTGTCCACCACCCCATCCAAGCTGTCTAGACTCCTCAACTCTGGGTGGGTGTGCTTCAGGATCCTCCGCAGCTCCACTTTCTGCCTCTGTTGGTACAATGCCGACATGGATGGGGTGGTGGGAGATGTCTGGTTGGGTTCTCCCAGACTGGGCAGTGTCTCAGGGAGTGTAGTGGACGGACCGGATGGACAATCTGTTATTTTTTGGCCATCCTCAGCCATCTTGGGTGGAAAGCAAAACAGGATATTTTTGTAATTGACTCAGTTATTGAGGCAATTCCAAATCCCATTAAAGAAACGCCATTCTCATTACCCATTGCCCATGCTGAAAGACTGTTGTACATATTTACACATATTACCTACTGTACACCATGAGTTGCAATAATGTCACTGGGACGTTCCTTTGCAAAGAGCCTTCCACAAACCAAATTGCATTTTATTAGCTGAACTTGCTCAACTCCAAGCATTATTAGCTGAAATTAAAATATGTTATTAGCTCAAACATTGTGCTAACTTCAATTTCAAAACATTGTTATCTGAATTCACCAAAATATAATTTTGCCCTAAATCTCAATCCTTAAAATTGTGATTTAAGGCAAAAATCCATTCAAATTAAGTTTTCACTGATAATATGGTTATAGTTAGGAAAAATCGTATTACGCATTTTATCCAAAATAACAACAAGCAAAACACACTGTTACGGGAAGCAGGACAAACACAACAAAACCCACACATGTCCATGCTAACTCTTAAAGATGTTGTTGAACAAACAACAGAAATAATTACCTTGATTGGTTTCCCTACCCTCTTGCCAGGAGATGATGAACCTGCAGCCTGCAAGAAAATACCAGGTTGACAAGACTGAAGCTTTTACTAACTGCTCATCATTGATGTGCCTTGGTGTTGCCGTGGACACCAGAGCAAAAAGGCATGAGAGCACAGTAAAGTCTACTAACACCTAGGTAACCTGGTAGTAGTAGAATGGGATAGAAAATAAGTGAGTCTAGCGTCCAGGTCACATATACCGCTGCTGCATGGGTTTGAATCCGGGCCACTGCCTATTCAGCACACTCTCTGACTCTCCCACTATTTACAAAATGAATCAAGAATGCTGAAAACGAAAAGCAGTTCTACAGGTCGACGTGGTTTGTTCAGTTTACTGGAGAGGTAACGTTATTTTTAAATAATTTTATGTTAAACCATATTTTCTACATATTATTGTTGAATTTGTATTGCGATGTAAGTTGACAAGCCTGGTTTAGTGTTGATTTGTAAAGACAACAAATTAACCACTCCGTCACAGAGTTTATACAAACTATCAATGTGAGAATGTGTCTCTCCATTAAACATGGCTGAGTTATTGCTGACCAGGAGACTTCAGTAACGCGGCGATAAAACGGGCAGATAAAAGACAGGATCACTGACCGTTGAGTCTGCCGCTTTTATCTTGGACAGATAGATTTCAGATATAGCTCTGACATGAGAAGAGGTGGGAGGTTTCTCCCGTCCCGGGTTGAAGAAGGTGCTGCAGTCTTTGAAGTCTGTGATTGACCTCCTCTTGCAACCTACGGAAACACCAGAGGGACAGACAGAGCGGTGAGATAAATCCAGATGTCAGATTGTCCTGTCTGGCTTCATTCACAGAGGCAGACACTGAAGCAGGCCCTTGTTAGCACACAACCTGTAGTTTCCTGGGACTCTTCCACTTTGTTGAGGTATCATGTAAAGCTATATAAACTATCCTGTATCCATATCAGTCCCTTCCTCAGAAAATCCCTCAAAACATCTGGTTCAGCACAGACAAGTGATGTACTTGCTGAATTAATCACACATTGACTACCTACTATCAAGTACCCTACAATATGCATTTGGTTACATTTGGGAATCCTTTAATAAAGATGCATTCATTAGTAAAGCTTCTGTTGGCCTGCTTTCTGGACTCCATTATATTGGAAAGCTTAGGTGTGATTCAGAGTTTGAGAGGGATTGGTATGTGTTTTACACCGCAGTCACACGTAGCAATTATTGTACAACCCTGATTCCAGAAATGTTAGGACACTGTGTAAAATTCAAATAAAAACACAATGCAACGAGTGCAAATCATGTATCCCTATATTTATAGACAACATATCAAATGTTAAAACTGAGAGATTTTATTGAGAGATAGCAAAACATAAGGCATGTCAAAACCAACTGTTTGGCGCATAAAGAATTTTAAAGATATTTTTAGAAGACTTCCCTAACTTAACCACCTAGAAGGTGTAAAAACACTAGTTTGCAGGACAGCATATAAAAGCCAGAGAGTTCTGAAAAAATATATGACACCAATATGTACCAGAATGATAGAAAGAGGAAAATGTATGAAAAAAGGAACTGCATATCAACCTAGCTAACCCATAACCTGGTGATGTATACGGCAGGCAGACATTGAATACTAAAGTTTTGCAACCAAGTACTGAAAACGTTTTTTTATAGTGTAATATTACAGTGTGGTGTATCATAGATACGTGGACAAGATATTCGAATTGAAATGGGTATCATGACAGAATCGTTAAAGGTGTGAACTTCATTGGTACTGTATGCGTGAGTGTCTTTTGTTGTATGCGTTAGTTTTTGTAATGCTTGTAATGATTATATGTGTATTTATTGACCACAACGGTGTAGCGATTAGCATTACAGTCTGACCCTGCCATCATGACCAGAGTATCATAGCTAATAATAGATAACAGTTATAATGTCTGTGTGAGTAGTCATGTCACCCTATAACCCCCCAGTAACAGCTGCCGGGTCTAAATGTACCACTGGGGGAGAGGGAGGAGCTAGATTCACTGACACCTGACTACTCTGACCCAGACCCACTGGGAATCAACACAAGGAGAACCAGAACCAGTACTGTCTACAATAGAATCAAATCAACACAATATGATATACAGTGGAATCAAATCAACAGTTTATTCTACAGCAGAATCAAATCAACAGTATATTCTACAGCAGAATCAAATCAACAGTACAACCTACAAGAAAATCAAATAAAAATGAATGTGACATGTTCTTTGCAACAACAGGTGTCCACTTACAGTGAAAACTCCTTCAGGGTATTGGGGTGTGTGAAGACAAACATCTCAGTTCAGCCACAGATCTATTGGCTTAGGATACCGTGGGACAACACAACTCTTAACATATCTTAGGTTTGCCAGGCTTAGGAACCATCTAAACAATGAAGGAGAAGTTAGATGGAGGGGGACTCTTCAGGGAGAGTCTGTATTGAAAGGGTTTGTGGTTCACCTTAACCCTAACCCAACCCTAACCCTAACCCAACCCTTACCCTAACCCAACCCTTACCCTAACCCAACCCTAACCCTAACCCAACCCTAACCCGACCTTGCCGATCAAGAAGACAAATCAGGAAAGGCATTTGATTTAATCACCCACCTCAACCCTGAACCACATCTCTCACACATCCGTCAGCCCTCATACACATCAATCCTCATCCACTTTACCCACCTCAGCCCTCACCCACCTCAACCCTGAATCACAACCCTCATACACCTCAACCCTAATACACATCAATTTTCACCCACCTCAGCCCTCATCGACCTCAGCCCTCATCGACCTCAGCCCTCATCGACCTCAGCCCTCATACACCTCAGCCCTCATACACCACAGACCTCATACACTTCAGCCCTAATACACATACATTTTCACCAACCTCAGCCCTCATAAACCTCATCCCTTTTACACCACATATCTCATCCACCTCAGCCCCCAACTACCTCTGACCTTATCCACCTCAAACCTCATAGATACTACCCCACAGATTTTGTCTACACACACTCAGTTCCCCCTTTACCTTATACTTTTTGCTTTATCAAAATCTCCCTCCACCTGATTGATATACTCACAGGGTTAAACTGCTCACGATTCCTGTTTGTCCTTTAAACATGAAGGGGAAAATGGTGCTGCTATTTCTGTAGGACGGATCTCTCTCCCTCTCTCCCTCTCTGTCTTCCCCTCACTCTCTCTCTCTCTCTCCCTCTCTCCCTCACCCACTCTTCCTCTCTCTCTTCCTCTCTCTCTTCCTCACTCTCTCCCTCGCTCTACGTCTTCTTCCTCCAGTGACAGCTGAGCCTGTCTCCCCAACTCCTCCCAGTCTGGGAGTCTCTGGTGCCAGGGGTCTATTTCCGTATTCTCCCCTCCCTCCTTTCTCAACCATCAGTCTGGCCCCCTCCTCCTCCCGTCCCACCACGGAGGGTTTTATTTTAGTCTAATGGCACAGCATGTGGGCCCCGTCCCTGATGTCAGCTGTTTACGACCCTTAAAAACAGACCTATTCACTGATGAGCCCAAGGGACCCGAGGTGAACGCAGTGATGGGAAAGGGAACTCAAAAAAATGATGTTGCAATCGTACAAGCCTACAATCCTACAAGCCAACAATCCTACAAGCCTGATGTCATTAGATATTTCTTGTTATCATTTAAAGTGTGAACAGTCACCCTGGGTTGGGTTGGATGGTTTGAAGGAAAATGATCTGTTCTAGACATGTCCAGGCACAATGCTAGTTACTAGTCAAAAGTCTATAGACTGAAAGTATTGTAGTGGATCTTAGTAACCTGTAGTATATTATATTATTACTAGTTAAGTAAGTGTATTTCTGTGATATTTAAGTCCTGTAATACTCCTGTTATATTCACATGTTACTTACCATCTGCAGCTGTAGATGTCTTGTCCAGATTAAAATGGCTGATTGTCTTTCTCCTCTCAGAGCGTGTCAGTCGTTCCTCCTAGCAGTACAGACACATGCATGGAGGTGTTGCAGAGATGCTGTTAACTGACGATAATGAATGGAGGTGTTGCAGAGATGCTGTTATCCGTTGATAATGAATGAAGGTGTTGCAGAGATGCTGTTATCAGTTGATAATGAATGGAGGTGTTGCAGAGATGCTGTTATCCGTTGATAATGAATGGAGGTGTTGCAGAGATGCTGTTATCCGTTGATAATGAATGGAGGTGTTGCAGAGATGCTGTTATCAGTTGATAATGAATGGAGGTGTTGCGGAGATGCTGTTATCAGTTGATAATGAATGGAGGTGTTGCAGAGATGCTGTTATCCGTTGATAATGAACGGAGGTGTTGCAGAGATGCTGTTATCCGTTGATAATGAATGGAGGTGTTGCAGAGATGCTGTTAAAAGACTAACACCAGAAGCCCACTGGGCGTGGACACTGTACTCTGCTATCAAACTAACATAGTAATGATTCATCAACACAGTGGTCTTGGCCTGCTGGGGAAAACACCCACAATCACTAATTAACACACTCACCTGTCCAGCAGCGGCTGCAGAGTCAGAGGTCATTCCAGGAGTCGCTGACTCCTTGTCCATCAAACTGTTGGCTTCTGCAGCTGCGGCCATCTTGGGACATGGGGGTGTGTGGCCTACAGCTCCCATGATGCTCTTCCCTTCCCCCTGGAGGACCTTGGACTCAAAAAGAGCCTTTAGTGCTCCGATGCCCCTGGCCGAGTGGACCCTGGATGAGGAGCCGGGAAGGCTGGACATGGACTTACTGCGGGACAAACTGACGGGTCGCTGGGTCTTCTTTCTTCCCTCTGATTGGCCGGGCAGGACGTCAGTCTCTGTGGATCCCCAAGAGGTTCCTGACGTGTTGAGCCTCTTATCTTTTCCCTGGTTGTTTTCCCTCTGAGGCTGCTGCTTCCTGTCTGCCACGTTGTCCCCCAGGGGGGTCCCTGTCTTCTCATTGGCTGGTGGGCAGGGGGGTCTCAGTATTTTCATTGGCTGGTGAAGAGACGACAAGACAGTGGCGTGTGTTTGTTTATCAGTTAGAAACGAGAGTTGCGTTATGTTGTGTGGCATGATGTCGTGAAGTGCTGCGAGATTTTACCCCTTTCCAATCCTGGCTGGTAGAACTGGCCTCCTCTGAAGTGTTTACTTGGTTTCTATTATGTGAAAAAGACAAGCTAGTTGATTTAATGAACAGCCATCAATGCTCTTCTCCAACAAGTCAGAGCAGATTTTAGATCATGGGAAACCTGTTTTTCCCTGATAATTAAGGCTTTGATTGAGGGTCAGCACATCCCAGATCTGTATCTCAGGAGCCACAACTTCAAGGGTACATGTGTACTTACAGTCAGTTTCAAATGTTAGAAAAAGTTATATATCAATTGACCAATAAAACCCTGGTGTCTAATGATCTTAAAATGGACCCAAAAGGTCACGCTGGGTGTCACTCTCACCTGGTCACCGTGTGCGACACAGAGGAGACAGGCTTCATCCTGTCCCTGAACCCCGCCTCTGCCCAGGTGGGTGTGTCTCTGGGTCCATTACAGACATTCCGTAGAGACTGGGCTCGTCTCAGAACATTTTTCCCTTCCATAGACGATGATCTCCTTTAATGATGTCAGAACCCCCTTGAAGACACCTGACACTAGAACCCAATTTACAAAAGAGGTTACAGAACACATCACACATAGAAATCAATGTTGAGCACCGTCTCTCGGTATTGCCAATAGGAAAAGAAGCACTCTGTTTCTAAGGAAAGTGTGAACTAAAGGAAGTGTGAACGGTCAGAATGCAGAATGTCCAAGGAAAGAATGAGCTTTCCATTTGAACAGAAACACTATTTCACAAAAACGTCACTCTGTGTAACTTATTGTATCCTAGTTAAACATTTCATCAAACTGAGAAAAAAAATATGGGAAGGTGTTAAAAATATGAAGGTTATGTTGTTGTTTCAGTCTAACCAGCAATATAGAGCAGTGAAGTTAAACCGATCAAAGTTCAGTTGAACATTTATTCAACAAGAACGAATCAGAGAAAATGCCCAAATTGCAGTGTGCCAATCTGTCCGAGGGATCTCCAAGACGGCTCGAAGATGTTATAGCTTATGGTTCTACATCATATGACTGACATGAATTGACTGATTATTATGATGAATTGACTAATCAACATTACCTTAGTGGAGCTCGCCGGTTTCCAGTCCCTGTTCTAGTCAGAGCGTCCAGGCACATCACATGACAAACACCACATACAGCCCTCTACATCTTAAACTCAAGTCCTCTCAGGACACACACACACATACCACTTCCTTATTATACCTGACTAGGCAAAACACGAATGTTTATAGAACTGAGTTGACTGCTTTTGGAATAACCTCTGCCCTTTAGCAAAAGATTAGCTGGGATCAATAAAAAAACACAGCTTGGACTGGTTTATGGCATAATGTTGGCACATTGAAACAGCTCTGGCTGTGCATTGGTGCTCCTGACTGTTATGGCCTGAAATATTCACAATTTTAAATGCTGCATTTAGTTTTATTCTTTATTCGGAAAAGGCAGAAAGTGAAAACCCAGTATTTCCTGAAGGAGCAGGTCAGACTAAAGCCTGCAGCAGTACATGCGGGCCAGCGGGTTGGTTCAGGAAAATGTTTTGAATCGGAGTTGTGACTCTGGCTGAAGAGACGTGATCAACCCACCTTTGGTCATTTTCCCCGAAACCTTTCTTGATCAACTGGCTCCGTGGTCCACTGTAGTTCTGGTCCGGTCTGCTGAGACATGCTGAACCAATCAGAGACCCTCGCTAGGTCCTTTCTGGAGGTCATGTAACCTGGACTGCAGGGGTTACCATGACGCTGAGTAGGCAGTTTTGTGTCCCAGAATTTAGCCCCCCCTCCCTTTCTTTACCTCCTCTCTCCTTCTCTATCTCCTCTCTCCTTCTCTACCTCCTCTCTCCTTCTCTACCTCCTATCTCCTTCTCTATCTCCTCTCTCCTTCTCTACCTCCACTCTCCTTCTCTATCTCCTATCTCCTTCTCTATCTCCTCTCTCCTTCTCTACCTCCTCTCTCCTTCTCTATCTCCTTTCTCCTTCTCTATCCCCTCTCTCCCTTTCTTTACCTCCTCTCTCCTTCTCTACCTCCTCTCTCCTTCTGTACATTCTCTCTCCTTGTCTACCTCCTCTCTCCTTTTCTATCTCATCTCTCCTTCTCTACCTCCTCTTTCCTTCTCTATCTCCTCTCTCCTTCTCTCCTCTCTTTCCCTTTCTTTACCTCCTCTCTCCTTCTCTACCTTTCTACCATTAACATGTACCTTTTTAATAATTAACATGTTCTGTCCTGTTCATTAACATGTATTGCAGAAACACTGTGCTCCAAAAATACTTGATTTTATGTTATGTAACACAATTAAATGTTAAAAAGTCCAAAGGGGGAAATTCTTTTGAGAGCTACTGTAGTGGTGTTTTAGTAGCACAGGGTTAGAGTCAAGGTTAGGGTTAGTTCATGCATACAGCATTTGAACAGTGCTTTTAGAGTGCTACATTGAACACACAGAGATGAGTTAGGGTCATGGTTAAACAGCTATCCCAGCCACTTGAGACACTTGAAATGTACAGGAAAGATGTTCCCCAACAATATACGTTTATTATTATTATATTATAACAATATAAGTTCCACATTCTAATATTTACAGCACAGCTCCTCAGAGAAAGAGCCCCCAGAACCTTGCAGCACAGTTCCCTGGGCGAAGGGAAATACTTGAATAACCCACCTTACCCCTCCTCCCA
>JACXGK010009581.1:0-19708 GCA_016801125.1 Novumbra hubbsi
CAACCCTCTCCCGACCAACCCTCTCTAGGAAAGCCACTGGACTTGAGTTCCACTCGCCTGCCCGGGGGAAAATTGCATTTCAGACCGGGGATAAACTAGAATGAATAGCTGCCCTGACTAACCATTAAACACAGGAGGCTATTCAATGCCAACAGCACCTACCGGGCCACAACATCCACCAAGGAGCCGGATTACCTGGACAGTAACCAGGACAACACAGGGGGAAACGGAGGGACGAGACAGACAGAAGAGGTAAAGAAAGTGATTGAACAGAGAACTATGGAACAATAGACAGCATGACTCAAGCAAAGACCTTGTCGAGACCGTAGCATGGTCTGGTAATGCTTACACACACACACAACGTAGTGCCTGAGGGGAGATCCGTACACACACACACACAGTGTCAGCCCATCTCCACTCCCTCCGCATGGCTGAATTGCGTTAGGGCTCCCTGGTCTATTAATAGCCTGTCATGTAGTCCCGCCTCCACATCTCTCACCATGGGTCCTCACTCGTGGTGCCCACACTGTGTGTGTGTGTGTGTGTGTTAGCGTGAGGGTGCATCTGGTGAGTGTATCTAGTGTGTGAACGACAAACGTGTGCCGGGGTAAGCGCCAACGTCTGGAACACACAACGAATCACCCGTCATGTGTAGTGTACAGGTACTCCATCTTGACTTACACGCCAGCCATTTAAAGACTCTTTCAGCGGTGTGTGTGTGTGTTCCGTGAATGGCAAAACAATACCTCCAGTCACCCTCTTATTAGAGTGAAACAATTAGGAGTCACGCTGTCAGTGCTGTTGAGCAGTGAAAAAAACCCACCCTCATTACTCAGACACTCACTCATCATGGCTCTGTGGAGCGGTTACTGTCTCAGCCAGGCAAGAGGAAGGTGGAGTTTGTGTGTTATGGGCAATCAGGAGAGCAGGCATTCTCATTCGACTCACCTCCATATATGAACCATTTCTGGTCCTAAATGTATGGCGGCTAAACGGCTGATTGGTCAACATTGGAAAAACCCAGAAAAGGTCTGTGCGACTAGTAAAGGAATGCGTTGGCCTCAACTTCGATTCACGGATCCCTGTCGTTGTCTCAGTTGACAACAACCGGTGACACACACACACAAACATCGTGGCAATTGTGGAGCTTCACTCCATCTCCCGCCAGGCCTACGCGACCTCCTGACCGTAAGAGTTAAACCACGTTCAACCTAACAGGCCGGAACCACAGGACGGTACCCACTGATGCACACACAAGAGCTAGTACACGCACGCACACACACACAGAAGGTGCACGTACACACCCACGTTGCCAAGACTTATAGAGTCAGTAGACACAGTGATCCGTCCCGGACAACGTACTCAAGGACCTCTGGGCTGCTTAAGTAGATACACGAAATGTAACTTACAAGTCGAATCGTAGATTCTGTCGTTCCTCGAAGAAATAATCCAAGATGAATTTACGGACAAACTCGGGGTTGAGAGTGTTGTCGATCACCTCTGTCCTTCCAAACTAGTAAGAGAGACATGGCAATAAAAACTACTTGCAATATTTTAAGTCAGAAACTTCAACGTCATGAAACACAATTTGTACGATTTCTAATAATCTTAACTGAAATTCACTGACAGCTTCGATATGAATCTATGAATTGTATCCTGTAATTGCTATTTCCTATAGATGAATGAAATACTGAGTGAAAATTAATGAATTCACAATACTGATATCCGAGTATTACAAGCACACACAGCTATCTATAGAAGGTGATCTAGTTTGATATTTCAGTAATTATTAATACAGGCCAAATATGCACGGATGGAAAATCTAACAACTACAACTGAATATTGAAGTAATGATTGGGTTGTGGATTCTCATCATTTGCATGTATTAATATTTAGGTTCAAATTCCGGCGATGATGGTTCATCTCAGGTCTCTTTCGAGCCTTTGTGTCTCTGGGGCACCAAAAGGAGAAGTAAATGTAGTTAAAATGTTAGACGGATCCTGAAACAACAAAAAATAAATAGGCCAAACCAACGAATTCATTACAGTTTTTCTTAAAACCGCCATTAAAAACAGAAAAAACGTACAGACTTCAAAAATAACCAGGATGTGAGAGCATATAAAGAACAGACATAACAACGCAAAAACATCAGAAATGGCGTCCATCTGTACTTTCATGTAACTCATAGCTGATTAGGCTATAAAGTAGCAAATTAACATTCTCAGACACGGCATATGGCATATATTTTAGCAAGCAGCGACTAGAGTTAGGCGAAGTTTAAAATGGCTGTTTACAGAATGGATGACTTCTTTTTCCCTACGCCAGTAATGATTCTCTTTTAACAGTGAACTCACCTCCCTCCATTCCTTGGTGCCAATGCCTTGCGTGTACAGAACGCAGACTACGGAAAGAATGAGGAGACAAAGCAGAAAGGTGAGAAAACAAGGAGGAAACCAGTACTGAAACCAAGCACTACGTCTTCAAAATACGTCTTCAAAATACACAACAGTCAAAAACCATTGAGATGTAAAGCGTGTGGGATTCCGGACACATATCCAGAACGGCAAAATAACCGTTCCCAGTAGTTCCGGCACAGGATATTCCATCGATTCAAAACGTATGATCATTTTTTGCCAATTGGCATTTTAGTGTGAGGATGAAGGCGTTACAGAGTTCCAAACGTTACAGGAGGGGCGGTTCATCAAGAGCAACGCACTGGTTACGACAGTGGCGATCGCTGAGCTCAAACGGTGTATTTCTTTCCAGTCTTGCTTTGAGGGGCTATAGTATAATACGCTTCTGTTCGGCTGGTGACACACACACACACAAGCTAGGGCCCACTGACGCGCCAGCTCTCTTTCTCGTACACATACACACCTAAATCTAATCACCTACTCAGCAGCCTTGGAGAGCGCTGAAGCCAATTAGGCTCTTCTCGGCTGCCTGTTCCAGAGGCGAAGGGAGAGGCACGCGGCCCACGAGAGCAGCCTTTGTGAAAGCCTCTGTCCCCCCTCTGACGCTCCCTGGCTCCCCCGACTCTCTTGGCTTGGGTGCCTCCTCCACGCCCGCTGAGAAAGCTTAACACTTGAAAGGCAGCACTCAGCGTGACTAAGATGGCCACTCAGCACAAGTGCCTCGCTACATGAATATACTGTGTGTATACCTAGACCCCACCCGTGTTCGCACGCCCGTCTTCAGCCCCCGAACCCTGGTCGACGTGGACAGGGGGGCGTATCAACGGTTATGTGGGAATCCTCGCTTCGCGGTTTTCCTCAGACTCGTCCGGCTACCGCTCTAATCTCCGTCTCGGATGGTCAGAATCTGTCTTTCTCTGGTTCCAGTGACGGGGGCCATTTCCCAAGCCTTCTTGGCAGCAGATCAGATCCATTATTCTGAACACATTGGATTATGACCCATGACATAAGGGGCGGAGTGACTGACTAACGAGGCGTTGTGTGGACGGCGAGAGGGATGATTAGATGGATGATTAGGACGATGCCTGGCGTTCTCATTCCGGTCGGAGACGGCAGGGGAGAGGGGGCGACACTTAGAGTGCTCCTTTACAGATGATGTACATAGAGATCAACGCCAAAACAATCTCTGTGACAGGTTTAATGCTAGCAGACATCAACAACCACAACGTAAGTGTGATCCACGCCACAGTCCATTTGGTGACATGACGTCCGCATGCACAAAGACTGGGAAAAAACACAGGGCCCCACAAGGTTTTGGGCAGGTCCCCATTATGGAAAACACAATTTCAGACTGAGTTAGGTTTAGCAAATACGTACAATTTGGCATTGTGTTATTCTGGTTTTAGGCATTGTGTTATTCTGGTTTTAGGCATTGTGTTATTCTGGTTGTAGGCATTGTGTTATTCTGGTTGTAGGCATTGTGTTATAGAAAGGATAGAAAGTCACATGTGTTTGTGTGTTTCATGACTATTGGTGTGCTGAAGTCATGGAACATACTGAAATAAAAAGAGAAAACAAAACGCACAGGAATACCTGCAAGGCTACGGGAATACCTGCAAGGCTACGGGAATACCAGCAAGGGTACCGGAACACACGCAAGGCTACAGGAATACATGCAAGGCTACTGGAATACATGCAAAGCTACGGGAATACATGCAAGGCTACGGGAATACATGCAAGGCTACAGGAATACATGCAAGGCTACTGGAATACATGCAAGGCTACGGGAATACATACAAGGCTACGGGAATACATGCAAGGCTACTGGAATACATGTAAGGCTACGGAAACACATCCAAGGCTACGGGAAAACCTACAAGGCTACGGGAATGCATGCAAGGCTATGGGAACACATGCAAGGCTACGGGAAAACCTACAAGGCTACGGAAATACAAGCAAGGCTACGGGAATACATGCAAGGCTACGGGAAAACCTACAAGGCTACGGGAACACATGCAAGGCTACGGGAATACATGCAAGGCTACGGGAATACATGCAAGGCTACCGGAACACATGCAAGGCTACGAGAATACATGCAAGGCTACGGGAATACATGCAAGGCTACGGGAATACATGTAAGGCTATGGCAACACATGCATGGCTACGGGACTACAATAACTGCAAGAAAGGCGGAAAAGGAGTCAGGCAAACAATTGGCCTGAAAGAAAAGAAGGACAAATACAAAAACATGAAGAACATGTGCAATGGAACACGTGACAAATGAATGAGAGAAACGAAGACACAGGCAGAGAGGGGGAAGTAAAAAGTGCATAAAAAAATCAAATGCAACTGATTAATACAGGCTTTGTTGGTTGATCAGTCCGTATTAATCACACAGATAGAACTACCATTCAGGCAGCAGGGGGTCCATCAAGCATCATTCCTTCTCTAACGAGCCTCCAGGTAACCCGAACCCCAACAAAAACCCTGGCTTGTGGTAAAACCAGTAGAAAGAGGAATGGAGAAAAAAAATGAAAGTTATGAACGAGGTACGAAGGAGGAGTTCGTTGGGGAGGGGTGTGGCTGGATTAAGAGCTCATCTTCCAGGCTAAATGATTAAAGGACGGGACAGAACGCTTGGAGAAGCAGGGCCTCAGGAAGTCCCATCGACACATCGACGTCAGAACGAACACAGGAACAACGTACCAGGGACAGACGACAGCGGCCGGAAACAACAAACGGATAAGCAGTGCCGTTGACTTACTTGGGTCGGATTTGGAGAAGGTGTCCCGGTCCAGCAGATTTCTGCACGGAGAAAAACAACATAGAGAACAACAAGAAGTTAGTGTAAGAAGGGAGGGGTGAGTTGGAGCGAGACCACGTTCGATGGCTCAGATACTGGATGTGGCAGGCAGATGTGATGCCCGGCTCCCAAGCAACACCCCCCCCGCCACACGAACCCCTCCACTCCCGAGCCCGACGCAGCCTGTTGAAGGCAGGGCACTATGAAGGGGGGACAGGGAGTCGTTTTGGACGAAGGGAAAATCGGCGTCACGCTCTGATTGGCTAGGAGATGGGGCCTGTAAATGAGGCGTCGCCGTAACAGACGGCACGGCCTTCCTCAGATAATTCTTGAGTGAGGTTTCTGTAGGAAGCAGCTGTAAAGGAAACCATATTGACTAACGCTCCCTGACAGCGGCGTTTACCCAGGAGGGTGTTTATACGTGGATGAAGTGGTGAAAGTCCGGTCCAATCTTGCAAACCAAGATCAGGGACGTGCTTCTACCTCCTCAGGTACCCCCTCCTCTCAACCCCTGCAGAAGTCAGAACTACCCTCAACCCCCTACGGATGTAAACCTCCGTTCCTAATGAATACAATAAGACCACACCTCAATCAAACGCTCGTTTACAAACCAACGAACGCACCCTCCCCAAGTCCCCACCCAGCCTTTAAACGCCAACTGGTGTGGGTTGGAACGTGTCGGTCACACAGCCTTTAGACGGCAAAAGATGCCAGCGGTCATGAAGTATTTATCTGCCAGTCTGGGATGCAGGGCTGGGAAGATCCGTGACTAATTCATGAATCCGGGGAATACACTTCCCGTGACCAACCTCATGTGATTTAGCTTTGCACGGGTGGTGTGTTAGGACGGCAATTGAAATGACACTGGTTCGAATCCCAGACCTGTCAGAGTGACAGATCTGTTTTCATTTTAACAAGGCGCATAACAGTGAATACACCTGTGAGGGATTCTGGATACATTATGGAGTAAGTTGGTGAGCACCAGGGTGGCTCCCTGGAACTGCAGGTTCATATCCTATGGAACCATCTCGGACACGTCACCTCATCGAACCCGGGCAAGTTGATGAGAAGTCAGGAGATGCTGGGATATTCCCTTCCATCCTGATAAAGCTCAGGGATTAGCTGGGGCTTGGGACTGCTGTTGGACCAGAGGGTACAAGTCTGTCAGCACCATCCTGCTACCCTTGTAGCATTCATTTCACTCTCTGTCTCTCACTTTGTCTTCCTAAGTCTCTGTCTGCCTGGCTAACTGCGGGTTTCTATCCCTGTGTGTGTGTGTGTATGTGTGTCTGTTCATTACAGTGTTTACATTGCCGTGTAGGCATTACAGTGTGTGTATTACAGCGCAAGCATTACACTGTGTGTATTAAAGTGTGTGCATTACAGTGCGTGTATTACAGTGTGTGCATTACAGTGCGTGTATTATAGTGTGTGCATTACAGTGCGTGTATTACAGTGTGTGCATTACAGTGCGTGTATTACAGTGTGTGCATTACAGTGCGTGTATTACAGTGTGTGCATTACAGTGCGCTGTATTACATTGTGTGCATTACAGTGCGTGTATTACAGTGTGTGCATTACAGTGCGTGTATACATTGTGTGCGCATCAATGTCATTTACATCTTAAAAGCATCAGAGGCTAGATTGGGGTCAGCTCGGTCATGATGGCTGTTTAAATTAGCGGTTCTTCCTCATCAAGATAAGTATTTTAACCACACTGTGTCGGCTGGTTACATCACGTGTGTGTGTGTGTGCGTGTGTGTGTGCGTGCGTGCATGCCTTCTGGGCATGCCTTAGTGGGCCTCGGTTCAGGGTTTCCACCTGAGATGCTAATGTGAATGAGTCATCCTCATCTCTCTCTCCATCACCTCTCCCTCTCACACACAGTCTATCTATCTTTATCAGTCCTGTATTTTTCTTTATCGCTCTCTCTTAGTGAGAGAATCTGGCTGAAAACTGAAAGACACAAAGGGTGAAATCCTCGAAATGGCTGGTTCAGTCTCTTGGAACTAACTTAATGTAGCATGTGTTTGGGGCAGGTTCTCCTCTCTAACGGTAGAAAAGGAGTGAGGGTGTCATGCCGCCTTGTCTAAAATTCGGTCTCAGTTGGGCTATCACAACAAAACATCTTGATAGACCAAAGTCAATGTTTCAATTAAATACATCATACACACTGAGCTTTTGTGACATCAGCCTTTAAAAGGGCAAAGGAGGCTGAATGATGAAATCCCACAAACGACTCAGGAGGAGCCTTTTAATCATTACATTACTAGCGTTATATAAGGAGCCTTTTTATTATTACATTATTAGTATTATATACAGAGCCTTTTTTTTACATTATTAGTATTATAAAAAGGAGCTTTATATTATTACATTGTTATTATTATATAAGGATACTTTTTATAATTACACTATTAGTGTTAAAGAGCCTTATTATGAGTACATTATTAGTATTATATAGGGAGCCTTTTTATTATTACATTATTAGTATTATATAGGGAGCCTTTTTATTATTACATTATTAGTATTATATAGGGAGCCAGGGACAGCAAGACCAGATTAGCCTAGCCAATGCATTGCTATAACGGGTTGAAGGAAAGGGGCTTTCTGTTCACGTTTGTGGGCAACTTTTGGTCAAGGAGGGCTTATAATGGATGAGTGAAGCACGGTATCTGGATGGGACGGATGACAGGCAAGCAACGTGCACACAGTCAAACGTGCATTGAAGAATCTCCTCATGGGGTGCGTAGGTTATGAGACACAGGGGCCACATTACATTACAACCGCAACTAAGGAGGACGCCTTTACACCATAATGGAAGAAATACTTCCAAATACGTCACCTCTTCCCCAAATAGGTCTAATCTTGTTTTCTAAGGGCCGACCAGGAACATTTGTAAAACTGCTAAGCAATCCAAATGTGCATCTGCCTTGGATCATCATAAGTCTTAAAGCTATAGGACGCCGAATAAATGATGTGTGCAGAATGTTTCTGTTAAGCCTTCAAGCTCAAGTATGGTTGTTGGACAGGCAAAGCCTTTCTAGTTCAGCAAGCCACAATAGTAGAACAACTTGGCAAGTGTACTAGGGGACATTTCTCAAGAAACAACTCTCCCAAATGTACTTCCTTCATTTTGTTCTTTTCTATGCCAGAATTTAGAATTACAACAATCAAGCAACAAAGCCACCCTCAACACGACACACATTTCTCAACCCAAACACCCCATATGGACTTGGATCATTCAACTCCAAGCCCACAGAGGAGATAGACAGGGAGACTGGTTGAATCAAGTATTGGGAATCCAAATAGCAGTTGACCCAAGGTCTTCAAGGAATGGACTCCAGACATGTTTGAAGAAGTCCCTTTCAGTCTCCGCCAGCTCATCTCCAAGTGGGTAAACGGTGCAGAAGGCTGATGCCCCTGAGACTCACAGCCCACAACAGACTTGACATCTGAGACTGCACTGAGAAAGAAAGACACAAGGCCACAAGAATCTCTTCAGAGAATTAAAGAAAAACACTGACAGGACCAACCTGTCTGCCTTGTCTGTGTCTGTCTGCCTTGTCTGTGTCTGTCTGCCTTCTCTGTGTCTGTCTTGTCTGTGTCTGTCTGCCTTGTCTGTGTCCGTCTGCCTTGTCTGTGTCCGTCTGCCTTGTCTGTGTCCGTCTGCCTTGTCTGTGTCTGTCTTGTCTGTGTCTGTCTGCCTTGTCTGTGTCTGTCTTGTCTGTGTCCGTCTGCCTTGTCTGTGTCCGTCTGCCTTGTCTGTGTCTGCCTTGTCTGTGTCTGCCTTGTCTGTGTCTGCCTTGTCTGTGTCTGCCTTGTCTGTGTCTGCCTTGTCTGTGTCCGTCTGCCTTGTCTGTGTCTGTCTGCCTTGTCTGTGTCCGTCTGCTTTGTCTGTGTCTGTCCATCTGCCTTGTCTTGTCTGTGTCTGTCTGTCAGTATGTCTGCCCTAATTGAGAAGGAAAAACTAAAGGAGGTGGAAATACAGTAAAACTGACAAGGAGGAACAGAAGGACTGATTGATCTGAGAAGAGGCACCTTCCCTGTAGAGATATCTAATTATTCTAAATGCCTTTCAGAGCACATAGAAAGAGAAATGGAGAGATAAATACAGACAGAAAGAGGCGAAGCCACGTGTCAGTCACCCAGCCCCAGCGGGACCTGACTCTGTCCGTCCAACTGAAGGAATGTCTCAGCAAGGCTGTGGTTACCACAGCAACCGTCAGTGAGCCAAAAGGGGCAGTCACCTACTGGACAGACTGACAGTTGGTAATTTCTCTGAGGTTGAAGGAATGTGTCTCAATCACAGACGGCAGCGGCCAACAGGAAATCAGCCCTCTCCCACCATCCTCCCTCCTTTGCCCTCCCCCAACCCTCCTCCCCCCGCCCTTCACTCCCACACCCTCCTTTCCCGTCCCTCCCTCACCTGCCTCTCCAAGCTCCTTTTCCCCTCCCACCCCACCCTCCTCTCCCAGCTCCTTTTCCCCTTACATCCCACCCTCCTCTCCCAGCTCCTTTTCCCCTTACATCCCACCCTCCTCTCCCAGCTCCTTTTCCCCTCACATCCCACCCTCCTCTCCCAGCTCCTTTTCCCCTCCCACCCCACCCTCCTCCCCCAGCTCCTTTTCCCCTCCCACCCCACCCTCCTCCCCCAGCTCCTTTTCCCCTCTCCTCTTCCCTGCTCTGGCGGATGGGATGTGTTCTTAGTGGCATTTTAATTGGATTAACATATCAAGCGTGTCTGCCTGTCTGATTGGCTCACGAGTGGCAGATCATCGCATTACCATGACGACCTGCTTGAAATCTTGTTGATTTGATGCCCGGTCCCCCGAGCCCTCTGACCTGCAGAACATCCTCTACCTAAACACACACACAGCTGAAGTAACCCAGTATAGGCAGGGCATGTAGAGCAGAGTTTTAGGGTAAGTAATCAATTACAGATTCATGTTCCTAATCCTGGCACCGGCTGCTCCCTGCCTGTAGTACATCTTTCTGGCTGAGCTCCCCGCTACTCAAGAGATCTCCCATGTCGGCAATCTCCTATGTACACGCTCTACCTCATAGACAAAGTGTCCTTCCCATCAGAGCAGCCAGGGTCAATGCCTAACATCACAAAAACCACTGTTACCCTTTTTCTGGCAACCAAACTCACAATAATACTTCTTTCCTACTGGCGCAGGCTTTGCTGCCAGACGCCTAATCAAGTAAGTTGTATTCACTATTGCACAGACTGCAAGTTGCTCTGAATGAAACCATCTGCTGAATTACTACAACGTCAAAATAGGAACAGCAACAGAGCAGACGCTTGTCTTTGAAACCTGGGACTTCTCCAGGGATATTTGGGTCCTGCGCTTGGTGATCTGTGGCAAGGGCTAACCCGGACTAACTTGGACTAACCCGGACTAAGCCCGACACTGAACGGGGAGAGCCGGAGAAAGGAGAAACAGCAAGGAGACACCTACCGTCCTCTCCTTTCGTCACACATTCTCTCCATTCCTCTGCACTGTGATTCTCATTGGGCAGGGTTTCGTTTCCTCCAAGCGGTAAGATGTCACGCTCCTCCCTCACTTCCACCTCCCTCTTTTGCCACCTAGCCTCTCTCTCTCCCTACCTTCACTTCCCCCTCTCCTTGTTTCCTTCTCCTTGCCCTCTCTCATCTCTCCTCACTTCCATTCCCTCCTGTCACCCTCTCAGAGTTTGGCCTGAATAATGAATCTATAGAGAATACAACATCACACTGAACTAGATACAGTCACCAAGGAAGCAAACAGGACTCACATGCGCACACATGGCTACACGCGAACGCCGACGGTGTTGATTTTAACACGCAGTGTAGAATACAGCATGGGTTTCCAAAAAGCTCAAGACACTGTCGAGCGGTGAGATTACTACTACCTGAGGAGTAAGAACCCTCTAGAAGTCAACGTGGAATGGTTTACTAAACGTGATCAACGAAAAACTGCATGTCTAACACATTTAGAAAGCTACTGTACCGTCTTTGTTTACATTGGACATCGTTTAGGTCAGGGGTCGGCCCACTTTCTCCTTGTAGACAGGGTGAATAATGTAAACAAATGCTACAAGCCGGAAGCAGGGAGAAATACTGTGCCAAAAGTATTTCAACTAATAGCAGGTTTGTTAGCCTGTGACGAAGCAATACAGCCTTTTAAAACTAAAACAACATCCAGTATTCAAAGAACCACTTATATAATCATGCAATTCGGCCAGTACTTGTGAGATATGTATGTATGCATGTGTATACATACACAACTACTGGC
Source organism: Novumbra hubbsi (assembly GCA_016801125.1). NCBI lineage: Eukaryota > Metazoa > Chordata > Actinopteri > Esociformes > Umbridae > Novumbra > Novumbra hubbsi. The sequence continues at coordinate 11,496 of JACXGK010009581.1, forward strand.
ATGGCACGATTCAATGTATTCAACATATATAGCATTTATTCTCAGAGAAATTACGCCTTCCTATTAAGAAAACCCTGCAGACAATAACGAACATGATTGTTTTCTATCGTCAAAGGCCGGTGCGTTACAACCGACCCAGATTATTCTGGGCATCATCTGGAGGGAACAGGACCAACAGAGCATGCTCAGATGAGCAAGGGCTTTTCAACAGGTCACTGAGCCCAGCTCCACAGGTAGAAGCGATTCCCTGGTCTCTGCCCCCCCCCCCCCACTCCATCCATCTCCTTTTAAAAAATCCAACACATGCCTGTGCACACACACATTATTTCTTGCCATGTCTACACACACACACACACACACACAAGTAGAGCGTCAGCAGCTATGTGGCCTGTATATTCTCAGTACCTCTCACTGGAAGACCTGCCCTAATTTGTACTGACAAGCTGGGCTGGGAGAGCATAGAGACAGAAGGCTACAGTAGGTTGTGTAAACGCATGCGCTCACCTTAACACACACACAATTCATTTAGTTCTCTTTGATTCCTATTATTCCATTTGTGCATTTGATTTCTATTTAAATAGCTCACACACCACAGGAAGAGGAATACAAATGGAATGAGTCAAAGGAGGTCCAATTCAATGGAATAAAATCCAAATGGTTAATTCTTCTACAAAACTATAATAATGCTTGAACGGATCCTTATATCATCTTGAAAATAAATTATTCTAAAACTATTTAAATAATTACAGTGGTCTTGAAATATTCTAGGCATGTATCAGGGGCTGTCAAAAATAATTGCCATGTATGTCATATCAAACACTGAAGTGCGAACGAAACAGTAATGTCTTAGTTATATTTAAATACATATTTGAAATAGAACGTGCATTAGTAAGGGACTGATCCTCTAAGGATGTTTTACAGTAATTCTTGTTCTGTGCTGAAATGGTTTGAATTAAATTTCTATAAATGTAAACATTCAGCTGAAATTCAGCTTCCTGTGGGGTGACGCCAAATGATAAAAAATGATTGACATTGTGTCCCTCCTACGTGGTACGGCGGTCCAAGGAGCTGGTTTGTGGCATCCATCACTAGTGTAGAGCCTTGACTAGGCAGATAGCAAACAAATGGCCAGGAACTCCCCACGGAGGAATGCACCCTGCCAAGGGATATAGTCAGTTACTACTTCCTTATCTCATTGTAATCTAGCAAAACTCTCGGTCAGCTTGAGGGCCTGTGGTCAGCTGGGGAGTACTGATACTACAGCTCCAAAAAAAATGAAGGGAACACTTAAATCACACATCGGGGCTCGATGAACTAAATGTGTGAAGAGATCAAAATCTTTGTGAAATCCATTGAGAGTGACAATGGAAACCAAAATCACCAAACTGAATGAGGGCTGGAATCCAACACCAAATCCAAGAATCTAAGAAATGTAAATCGCAGGCTGTTTCAACTTGTGTGAATCTCATCACAGCAACGTATAATGTGACTCAGTAGTGTGTATGGCCCATGGGCCTGTATGAACTCCCAACAACGTCTGAGCGTGTTCCTGATTAGACGTTGGATTGTGTCCTGGGAAGGTTTTAGGAGTGGGGTTGCTCTCAAATTCTGGAATGTCCCTGTCCTTCCAATCTGCTCATGCTTCTGACCTAGATTAGGCTTTTTAGACTTTATGAACACAGCCCAAATTATTTTCCGGCAGTGTATATTTAAATTCAGGACTTGTAAATTCAAAAACAGACATTTTTTTAACCATGTGCTTGCAGTGCATTCCATGAAATAAGCTAGTGAGTCAACATGAAAACAGACCCATGAGCCTAATGCTGAGACACAGCTAATTATTCATCTAGCAAGACGGCAATGAGGAAAGCGGTTAAGCGTCTCTCGTTCCCTCGCTCCCCCTTCTTACTCTTGATGTTTACCCGGCCGTCTCTATCGCAGATCTCACAACCATCGATCAACGTTTCCCATCTCAACCAGGCACAATATCGCATTTACTTAAGTGTCAGCGTGTGACAAATGAGTTGTGTCGGGACGTAGTTTTTCATGCTGTGGATAGTTGGGAACGTTACTTCACGTTTCCCAGAGGTTTTACAGTACTAACAGAGACAGCTTGAAGAGGCACTGTTTTGAAGGATATTATCAGGACAACGACAGGATGGATTGTCAAACAGGGTTGTAATCAATTTGGAATTTTCATACTTAGACCCTCAAGGGCCCTTGTGGAATAGCATAGTCCAGAGGAGAATTTAAAGGAACCCTCCTCCTCCACCAGATCACAAAACCTCCTCCTACACCACCTCTCTAACCCGCCTCCTCAACTACATCCTCTCTAACCCTCCATCACCACCACAACCTCTCTAACCCTCCTCCTCCACCTCCTCTCTATCCCTCCTCCACAACCTCTCTAACCCTCCTCCACCACCACCTCTCTAACCCTCCTCCTCCACCACCTCTCTAACCATCCTCCTCCTCCACCACCTCTCTATCCCTCCTCCTCCACCACCTCTCTAACCATCCTCCTCCTCCACCACCTCTCTAACCTTCCTCCTCCTACTCCACCTCTCTAACCCTCCACCACCACCTTTCTAACCTTCCACCTCCACCACCACTCTAACCCTCCTCCTACTCCTCTCAACCCCTCCGCCTCCACCTCTCTACCCCACCTCCTCATATACCTCGCTGCCTCCCCCCCGTCTCTCTCCTGCAGTCCTCCGGCAGAGAGGAGAGCCCAGTGAAGTCAGGGCTCGTTAGTGCTGGCAGCAGACGACCAGGGGGACAGAGGATCCCGTAGCAGGCCGGAGTAGAGCTTTTGTCAGCCTTCCCAGTGAAGAGAGACGAGACACCCTGAGGAATATTAACTAGCTGGGAGATGTGACCGAGGCTGGGATGGTTACATTAAGCCTGTGAGTGTCCCCCACTGGAATCTTCTGTCTGTGTGTGCGTGTGTGTGTGTATAGAGACTCTATCTCACCCACTCTCTTTCATCTCATCATTGCCGTCAATCCCCCACTTCTCTCTCAGTCCTGTACTCAGGAGGAGGACATAAGGGGTCGGCATGAAATCTTATTAAGACATGTTCCTGAATCATTGCTGTGGCCTTTCCATGACATGCTGACATCTTTAATAATTGATGCATGTGGAAATTAGAACTGTACACGAACAAACAAGCCAAACTATTCACGGACGCATTTTCATTAGCAGCATGGAGAGATGGAGGGGGTGGATGGAAGGAGAGAGGGAGAGATGGAGGGTGGGAGAGGGAGTGATGGATGGAGGGAGGGATGGAGGGAGGGAGGGAGGGAGGGGAAGGGTTAGAGGGTGAAGCAGATAGACAGACGTGAACAAGGGGTTTTGCTTCTTCAGCAGCCTGTCAACCTAGATATCACTGTGATGTGTCTGACAGGTCCAGGTGTCACAGACTCAAACAGTGAAAGGACCAGGAGACTTATGACCAGTGTTCTCTCGAACATCGCAGAAGCCTTTCAACCTTTGTATAGTATTATCCAACAGGAATCTAAGATGACTCAAACTCGCTAGAACATTTTGTAGTATGAAATTACAGAAATCACTAAAATCACCTAAAATTCCAAAGTGGCTTTTATCACTGTGAGAGAACCCCCTGGCCTATATGTAACCATTCTGTTGTATCCTGAAATACACGTTTCACCAGGCTACATGTTTGCCCTGCTTAACTATCTAGGGAGAGAGAGGTGCTGGATAGAACCTACTGTAGTTCTGCTTTGTGTAGTCAACTATATTTTATATAAGCTACAACATGCCTTCGAAGATGAAAAATTCTGAAGTGAGGAAGCTATCAATTGTTTGGGGCGGAACCAGTCAATATTCCATACACACATTTACATCGATTCCGGCCCACAACCCCCTGTTCATCTGGCTTGTTTATCTGGCTTGTTTATCTGGTTTGTTTATCTGGCTTGTTTATCTGGCTTGTTTATCTGGCTTGTTTATCTGGCTTTATGTGCCAACTTACACTGAAACAACATGTAACTCTCTCCTAACGTAAAACGGCACTTAAACAGTTTCATGTAGATAGAGGGGACAACCATAACAACATTATTTATTTATTTTTGGATTACCTCATCTATAAAACTTCCACCTCGTGCCGACCATACAAAAGGCTATTCAGAGACGAGACGAAAACGTTTCACTTGCAAAATGCTAATGCAGCTAAACTAGCTTACGGCTGCGAGAGGAACTGATGTTAAGTTGAAAGGCTGAAGCGTCCACTCTTCCAACAACAAAGGCCAGATAATCAATATTTGACTCAGTGACTGAAGCGTGTGTGCTGGCTAGGCACTTGGCTCGAGCAGCAAGAGGAGTTCTTCTGTAAGTGCCGCTGACCGCTGCGTCCCCCAAGTAATGTCATCATGGTTATTGACATAGTCAGATTGACATAGTCAGATTGACATAGTCAGATTGACATAGTCAGATTGACATAGTCAGATTGACATAGTCAGATTGACATAGTCAGATTGACATAGTCAGCTGGACAAATTATCGGCCCTCTGCCACTCCTTGAATAATATTGTCTCGATCAATAACTTTAAATTAAAAAAGGTAATTGGTCACCAATTTGTATACTGCACTGTTATTATTGAACTTTGTTTTTTGGATTTGGAAGCTAACATATTCCTTTACATCAGAAAATAAACAGAAATAACATTGACATAATAATGGACACCCTAAACTCAATATTGGGCAGCAATAACGCTCCTCCGATAGCAATGGAGGAGCTTCCTGCACCTCGGTCCTGGCGGGACACAGGGCATTACATTTCTTTATAACAACCTGATACAAGAACATGGTCTCCAGAGACAGATTTGTAGCCTAAAGATTGTCCATGGTTGGCTACAATGTCTGAACGCCTCAGACAATTGGTCAGGCTTTCATTTCATGCCCTTTGAGATACACACTGTGAAATTAAACATGCAGGGAAATGGCCGCCATTTGGCAAATCAGTTGTCACATAAATCACAAACCAACATATTTGTAGAGCAACGGTTGTCCGGTGGTCCATGCCGTTGCCTCTGGTGCACATGTACTCCTGCAGAGTGGGTTCAAATCTCACTCAATGTTTTTTAGCCGAAAACCTCTTCTCCAGTTTAACATGTATCTAATTCACATTGGCTCTCTGGAGTGAGCTGTCAAATCAACAGTTTACCTGTAAATAATAATAGCAGTTGTGTATTCGTTTTCAAAAATAAAACTATTCCACTCAAATTTAAGTCATATTTCACTGAAATCTAAAACAGAAGGGTACTTTAGTCATATAGATAATGTTCGTTAAGGAGAACATCTGCGTGTATCAGTCAACATAGATCACAAGCCTATGGATGTTTTTATTGGTGAGACGTGAGGTGTATTTTAACCAGTACTAGGAGTCCTGTACCCCCACCCACACACAGACACACACACTTCAAGGACATAGAGGGATAATGGGAGTTGGCTGGGAGATAATTAGCAGACACAGACATTACTCCACCATCTCAATGCAATCTACAGGCTACTTAATTCATTGACTAACAACACGGCGGTGGAGGTAATGCGTTAAGCTTTAAATGAGATCCGAATGGGGTTAAAATGGCCCCGCGTCAAGTTGCCTGCTAGCGTGTGCAGTCTGTGTTTTTGCGGAGAAGCCCAGAGAAAGCCACCGTGGCATTTCAGCTGGTAGACCCGGCGGCGAACGGCCAATGCCTAGCGCTGATCCAACGCGTGACAGCTCGGTGACAAGCGTCTCATGTAAACACCACAACTCCGCCGACGTCCATACACGTCCAACACGCCGGAACCGCAACCGCCATAGGCTCGCTTATGTGTGTTTAACAGGCATTAGTGTCTTGTATTTTAATTGAGTAGCTTGGCGGGCAACACTGTAGAACAGGTATGGAATATAAATAGATGCGAGTCTGGTCTGGCGATCAGTGGGCGAGTAGGAAACATGAGGAGAGAAAGAGAAAAACAACTCTCGTCTCAGTCATAGGGCGATGGGCTCAAAACAAGCACTTTCAGCACGAAGCAAATTACAGTACACACATATGACTACATACATATCCATCAGTGTCACACACACAGAGAGACAGACAACCCACAATTGTGTAGATGTGTTTTTCAGCCACAGAGAGAATTATCTCAAAAGATTAAGGCATTTGAAAATAAGCTGTGGTCGATAGTCAGTTCCTTAGTGTGTAGATCTTCATGATGTCCGATTGACTCTCAGGGGAGACCCGAAACAGATTACATTACTGTATCCATCCACCCACATACAGGCACGCACCACTGCTATGCCTTACACCATCCCTTCAAAGTCAGTTTTAGCGCCATACATTTTCAGCTAAATCCAACCAACAACTTTGTCCCTGAAGGTGCCTTCATAATCTATCCCACTCCAACAGTTCAAGCCGAGTATCCATTGATCAGGGACTGTCATTGTTTGCCTGTCTTTCACTCCCTTTTCATCTTTCTCTCCTCTCTTTCGTGGTCCTTTGTGTCTTCACGGCTTTCTCTGAGTCATATTGAACCAGGCCACAGCATGGCCCCCTAGCTCTTCTCAATCAATCCAGACACTTTTGTCACTCCTACTATACCAGCAATTAGCTCATCTCGAGGGACCCAAAAGGGCAATACGATCACTTCCTGGAGTACCAGAGGGAATCAAAGCGAAAGCAGTGTATCATGGGTAGCGAGCAAGTGGAATGAGGAATTCTACCCAGGGTTTTATGATAAAGCTTCTTAAATCTCCAGCTGAGGCTGGAGATACTTGACTTTTGGGTCAGAGCCAATGAAATGTCAGTGGTGTTTTTTTTTACTGAATAAAGTAAACTGATATGGAAGAGGCCCCCCAAAAAACAGGAAGTGATGGATGCAGCAAAGGCCTGGCGAAGAATCACCAGAGAAGATAACGAGCATCTGGCGATGTGTATGGGTGGAAGGTTTCAGGCAATTATTAGATGCAAAGAATATCTAATCAAGTACTAATCATGGTTAGATACTACTTCAATATACTAATCAGTCCACACTTTTGGATCCCAAAAATGGCAGGACGGCATTCAAAACCTGCTACAAGTTACAAATGTTTCATTTTTGTTTAAAATCCCCCCCCCCCATTTGCACTGAAACATAATAGTAATTATCTTATTTACAATCCCCCAAAGTTTTTGGAATAGGAATACAGAGGCAGGAAACAAAATAAACAAAATATTCCCTGTATGCTTGACGTGTAGTATAACTGTACACCTCATCTAGTGCATGTGAGACAGGTCCAAAAAATAGAAACACTGCAGCTGACGGGTTGAACTCTGACCTCTGTTTTTAGGGTCAACTGGGGGCTGACCTGGTTGTGTGAGTGTCATACAGAAGCAGTAAAACTCTCCCACTACGCCTCAGGACCTTTGAACGGACTAAAATCCACCGCCACAGTGACTCATATGAACAGGGATGTTTTGCTCTACTTCCCTGAGGGAGCCTTCAATACCATGTGATCCCAAGGCCCAGGTTTCTGACCAAAGAAGAAGTTACACTTGCGTGACGCAGATTTGCAACCAAGTTCATTGTTCTGTTCTTGCCGACTGCATGTAACTAGTGGACGACAGCTTTCTATTCCTGTGCTGTTTGTTCATATGCAAGGATTTGGACATCTTAAATCTAGAAACCCAGTTCGCCCATTTCACAAAAACTGGTCTTACCTGACTTTGAAATGAGCGCAAATACAGAAAGCGAAGTAACAGGGAGGAACCACAGAGTATTCAACTGGTGGGACTGCTTGAGCCACGGCAGAAGTAAAGGAGGCAATTGATATCTGACATCTTCCGGGTCCTCAGACTGACCATCATCTATAACCCTGGGACTGTCAACAGAAACAGAAGTCTCCACACTGACAGACTGTCCATCATCTATAACCCTGGGACTGTCAACAGAAACAGAAGTCTCCACACTGACAGACTGACCATCATCTAAACCCTGGGACTGTCAACAGAAACAGAAGTCTCCACGCTGACAGACTGACCATCATCTATAACCCTGGGACTGTCAACAGAAACAGAAGTCTCCACGGTGACAGACTGACCATCATCTATAACCCTGGGACTGTCAACAGAAACAGAAGTCTCCACGGTGACAGACTGACCATCATCTATAACCCTGGGACTGTCAACAGAAACAGAAGTCTCCACGGTGACAGACTGACCATCATC
>JACXGK010009582.1:0-19695 GCA_016801125.1 Novumbra hubbsi
GGCGTGTGTGAGTGGGCGTGCGTCTGTGGGCGTGTGTGAGTGGGCGTGCGCCTGTGGGCGTGTGTGAGTGGGCGTGCGTCTGTGGGCGTGTGTGAGTGGGCGTGGGTTAGCTAGTAGGACAAATAATGATTAGAAGCATTGGGTTGAGCCAGTTGAGGGCGACATCATCGTCACGAAACATCGGGTTTCCCAGAGTAGTCGACTGAAGACCTTTGGGATGTGAAAGTGGAATAAGTGGAAGAGTGATCTGTTGTTATGGATCCGAATAGGGTTACTATGCAAGCCAATGTGTTCACTACCGTCATCATAGCTTGGTTTATTTATTTAAATCCATCTGACATCTTCATACAGAGCGACTTTGGTTTTGGTTGACCTGGTTTTGGTCCCCCACGGGAATCAAACCTACAACTTCTGGCCTTGCCAGTGCCACGCCCTACCAACTGGGCTTCACAGGACCACACATCATGCCTTAGTATTCCATGTTTTGTGAGGAACACAAAATGTTCTGGCGGCTTCATGGCAGTTGTTAATGGAGATCCTAATGAAATCCTGGAAACGATGGTGTCCTGACTAGAAAAGAGACGGCAACTCCTGTTGACAAAACCTCCCATAATGTGTAGTTCCTAAAATGGACACAGTTTTTAGGTCAGTCAGCTATGGAACAGTTTTAAGCTTTTTTTGGACCATCATCTAATGACAGCATATGCTGTCACTCTGGATTAAAAGGGCCACATTTGCTGGGAAATCCTTTTCGTTTAAAATCCAAGTTCTCACTATACGGTCAAATTCTTTCATCCATTACTTGACCCCCCCCCCCGAAGTTGTTTGGTTATTTAAATAGAAATGATTAACTGGGTGGTTTGAACCTGACCACTGATTGGCTGATAGTTGTGACAACACATCACATATCACTTCCTACTGCTTCGATCGGCTTGGTAAATTTAAATTGGACAGAAGGCATTTTGGGCGTTCATGGTACAGTATATTGCCAATATCTGATGGCTAAGTGCTCTTAGCAATATTTTGCACTAAGCTTTGGCATATTGGTCAAATGAACACTTTGTGATTTGTTGCCTAATTCTACATACCTTGCAGTGGTTTATGCACAGTCATTGTGCCTACATAGAGCCTCTGAATCACCTTTAACCTTTGCTCTCCCGTCTCATGTTCAGGAGTGACTGGGTAACGTCATACAAGGTCCTTGTGAGCAATGACAGTCACACTTGGGTCACCATGAAGAATGAATCACAAGACCTGGTGAGTAGCTAGTAAATCTGGAAATCCACACCAAACCTGGAAATCCACACTACAATAGTAACGAGTTATGAAGAAGGTTTGGCAATAGCTCAATATTATATACATATATATATATATATATATATATATATATACAAACCATTTTATATTATATATATGTTTTCATGACTTCTACAGAATATATGGATATAAAGATATTTAATTGAACATGGAAATCCATACCTATGTATCATCGGGATAAAGGTTGAGACAACTAAAATAGTAACGAGTTATGAAGAAAGTTTTGCAATAGCTCAATATTATATATATATCTATATAAACCATTTTACATTATATATATGTTTTCATGACTTCTTGTGATTCTACAGTATATATGGATATAAAGATGTTTAATTGAAAAAATGCCATTGTTGTCCATCATCTTTGATTGATTCCTTAAAGAAATTCAAGTACAGTTATCTAAAGGAAATACAAATTCTTATTAAGTTTTCTCAAAAACGTGTTGCATGATATTTGACCGTAATGCGTTTAGTACTCATTGCACCATTTCCTTGCTTTGATAACAGCTATAATATTTGATAAAGTGGGAGGACACACATGGAAGATTTAATACCATTCAAATACATGTGTAATCTTTCCAGAACCATCCATCCTTGGACACTGTTCTTCAGCTCACCCTATGTTTTCAGTAGGGTTTAAATGAGGAGGCTGGGATGGCCCCCGTAAAAGCTTGACTCTGTGGTCAATTAGCCATTTTTCTGTGGAACAGGAAGAAGGCTTTGGATCATTGTAAATTCCATTGATATTGTAAAGGAATTCCTTGTAAAGGAATGTCGATACTTCCCAAAACATTCAGAGGCAGTCAATGGCATTCAGAAAACCATACAACGCTAACCGGATGCTATCTTATCTTAGCCAGTCAAGCTCGAGTTGTGCTCAGCTCAATGGATTCTCCATGTGATGTTGACAGTAGTGGAATGTCCAAAGATTACCAGTTTATACGGCTTTATCTAAAAGTTAACGGTGAGCATATTGTGGCTACAACTCAGTTGAAATACACACCACCTACTCTTCAACTATGCTTAATTAAGGAGTTTGGATTTTAATGATTTTCATTACCTGTCAGCTGTTTGCTTTTATAAGGAGGCAAATAGCACTCAGGATTCTGAAGTCTGCTAAATTCTAAACTAAATGAGCGTAGAGACTCTTGTAAATCAGGAGGACAGGCAGATTGGCACTTCATTCAGGTTCATTCAGAAAAGCTGTTCTCTCACCATCTCTACGGACACATGAAAAGGAAAACATGTATTTGCATAAAACTATCTGCCAAGAAAGCATAAAACTCATTTGCTATTGTACTATTTTACAAACTGCCTTAAATATTTTGTTAAATTCTTGCACTAATGTTCACTAAAATAAGCTCTGGGAAGATGGTTTCTTATTTTGATAAAAGCTTTGCTAGCTTTATGTTAGAGTGGAAATTAAAATCGTAAGTGGATTGCTGAACACCAGCTTTGTGTACGTTTTATATACGAACTAGATAGCTTTTTAAAGCCAACACAATCTATGTGTCACTGAAAGTGTTTAGGTGTGAAAAGTACACTTTTACCAAATCCCAAGTTGTGTATTAACTGTGTTAAACGTCCGTTTGCCTCAGTAGATCTTCGTTGGTAACAAGGAGAAGGAGATCCCAGTACTGAACACGTTTCCTGTTCCTGTCGTGGCTCGTTACATCAGAGTCAACCCTCGCTCCTGGTTCAGTGGTGGCAGCATATGCATGAGAGTGGAGATAATAGGATGCCCAATGCCAGGTATGAGAGTGGAGATAATAGGATGCCCAATGCCAGGTATGAGAGTGGAGATAATAGGATGCCCAATGCCAGGTATGAGAGTAGAGATAATAGGATGCCCGATGCCAGGTATGAGAGTGGATTCCCGATGCCCGATGCCAGGGTAGTTTTTACCTGGTACTGTATGTTTAGCCAGTTCAAAACACTGCTCACCCAGAAGTTGAGTGAGACGTCAATTTGGTTTTGAATATCACAGTGTATAGACATTCAGTTTCAACCGCGTCCATCTCACTCTTGATGATCTGCTAGAATAAGCCGATACATGACAACGATAAGGCAGTGAAATCCATAAAACCTCCTTAGTACCTCAACTGTTTTGGCTGGTAATTTATTGTTACGAATGAAGTCTAAGGAACCCGCTTTCATAGTCACACAAAACAATTATTTATTTCGGAAGATGTTCCTGTTACAAAATGATTGGCGCACATGGATGAAAGTATTACATTGAGTCTCTGGTTCTTATGTTGCTGTATAAAGGACACCAGCTTTGTTATCATATAAACCTAATCACAGAGATCCATCTCCCTATAAAATTTATGCAAGGCATTTATTCTTTGTTTAGCCCCACACCCCAAACTTTTGGATCTGACATCCAACCTATTATAAGTAAAGATGTTCATCATTAATTTAATGGTATTAGTTCATATTTCCATTTGTTATCAATATCTGTTTGAAATTGATCTCACCAGACACCGTAGAATTTCCTTTGGGGTTCTTTTGGGCTTTCTCTGTCAGCCATCTTTAGTTTGTGTTAACATCTTTTTGCCATCAGTTTCTTCTTCAACATTTGATTTGAATATTGAGATTAACTTAGCCTATCAATAACATCCATGTGTTGGCCCTGGTGTTCCTGATTTGTTTAATATATTTATTTTTCTTAATTTATGGGAAGCATTCTTCAGTGATCAACAGTAGGGGTCTTTTTTTGGCCAACCTGTTTTTGTTTTACGTTTAAAGACATTTGCGGACATTCTTAAAAACATGATGTCGTATTCCAGCATTACATGTGGTAGTTCTTAATGTAATATTTTAAATAGCCTTAATAAATATGGTGTGACAGATGTTGTTTTTGTTTTTCTAGTTGGATTTGAGATTCAAACTAGCACCCATATGGTTGCCTCTAAAGGCTATGCCCTATGTGGTCACATTTGACAGTCATTATTCTATGTTGACTCCACGTCTGATTCACGCAGTGCAGTATGTTTAGATCATGTGTGATCTTGTCCTTCTCAGATTCACAGAACTATTACCACAGACGTAACGAGATCACAACAACAGATAACTTGGATTTCAAACACCACAGCTACAAAGAGATGAGACATGTAAGTTGAAAAATAAATACTTGGTGGAGAAATCAAAACATTTATTCCTTGATTAGTTCAGTTGGAAAATGAGGTTGCAAAAAACATTTAACAAACTGCAAATGGTAAATATGAGATATACTTATACATTTCAGCATTCAATAAAGGGTGTTGTTGACAAACAAGTGAATGACTAACTTTTAACATTTTCACATGTAGGATTGAAATATTAATGTGAGGATATTGTACTTCCCTGATATACTCTCAGGTATAGAAACAGACGTATGATAGTGGTGGTCCAATAGTTCAAATGCTCAAATTGGCCAAGACATAAAATCAACTATCCACAGTTTGTCAAGACCAGAGCTTATGTTTCACTTTATCCACCATCTCGGTTCACAGCGGCCATGCCTAGCCAAATGCACCATACACTGTTATAGTTCCCGCCGTTGCCCCTAGTGGCAAGTACCGGGCACGCAATTCCCATTGACCTGTATGTACAGTACAAACGTTGAATATTGTTATGGATCTGGTATTATCGGTCTGAAAATTTTAGCAGATCCTGTCATGACAAGCAGCCTATTTGCTTCTGGCATCTGCATCTGTCAGTGGAACACTGGGACAAAAAATGTTGAAGTTAGGCCTGAATGCTTATCTTCTTGCTGCATGTTTGTGTGTGTGTGTGCCTGTTTGTGTTTGCGTGTGCACATTTACAGTTATGTGTGTGGGTGCGTGTGCGTGTGTGCGCACGCATGTGTAAATGTCAAGGTTGTTCCATACTGCTGCTATAAAACACTAAAACCAGAGCCTCACTCACACAAATATATAAGAAGCCCTTCAGAAGGAAAAAGAACGTCTTCACTTCTCACTTGATGCCTTAGGGATTTTAAGTAGAACAGAAATGTAAGGGAAAATATACAATATATACAACAAATTCCAAATTCCTAAATACCTTAGAAGGGAATATACCATACATATTTCTGATATGTAACGAGGGCATGCGGTCAGAAACATGCACACCAGTAGCCCGCTGGAGGTGATGTAGGGCTCTGGCGCTGCACCTCCTGTTCCTCCTCGCACGCAAGGAGCGGATGCCATTCCTATAAGACTGATGTTGGTAGCGTGGGCTTGCGATGCCTGGGTTATGGGTGTGATTCCCACTGGAACGGGATGTGTATCCACTCGCCGCGGAGCAGCGTGTCACCATGGCTACAGGGGCTTGCTAAATGACTTAGGCGTGTACACATCCAACTCTGTCGGTTGTGGTGTTTTTGACTTGGTCATGGGTAAAGGGATGTTTCTCTCTCCTTCTCCCTTCTGTTTGTCTCCCCCCCCCCCCCTTCTCTCTCTCTCTGTCCTTCCAGCGGCACAGCGCTGTGTCTGGGAGTAGATTTCGGTTGGTATAGGCTGATCGTTCAGTATGTCCTTTTTCAATAAAATGAATGCCTGGTAGTGGGTGGGCTTTGATAAGTCGTTGGCTACATCACGAGGCTTTGTGACAGCATTTTACCGTTCTCCACTGATTCACTCACAGTACAGTCCACTGGATACATCTCAAGGACTGTGTATGCTTGTTTGTGTGTATACTTTTACGTGTGCCAGTGTTTGTGTCTGTGTGTGTGTGTGTGTGTGCAGTCTAGGTGCTGTGTGGGTGTATGTCAGTAAAAAACCTTTTTTCACAACACATTAAACAACGAATCAAAAGAATGAACTCACATTAGTAGTAACCTGTCATCCAATGCCCAACTGATTCAGGTTCTTGCCTCTGACTGCAACATGCACTCAGCAACTCACAGCACTAGTTAATGTTTGTTTTACATTACTAAGCACATACCCTATAAGACTGCAGTACAATTTAAAGAGTAATTAATCCCTTTGAAGACCTGCGTACGTGAGTGAGTGTGAAAATGCATTGTATTTGTACGTGTACATGGGATAATCTTGATCATAAAGAAACTTTCGATATAACACAGTGACTATGAAATAAAAATGACTCATCATTTATTTGAGGGTAATTCGTGCATTGTTGTCGTGGGGCATTTATTGATCAAATGTTCATTAATACTGAATATCTTTGTTTGTCAGTACTGGTTCTACAGCCACAATGTTAAGGTTGGGCTTTCCAAACAGAGGTGCTGTTGTTACTAGACAATTGCTTTTCCAGCCTGAATCAATTCTTGATTTGAGTTTTTCATCGCCTCCCCATGAAGGGATCCATGCCTGTTTTGTGGTCCTCAAGGTCCGGGATTTGATTGTGTCTTACTGATTGTGTCTTACTGATTGTGTCTTACTGATTGTGTCTTACTGATTGTGTCTTACTTATTCTGTCAGCACTGTGACAGTGCTGTTATTCTTTGTTAGTTGAGCATATAAGCGTTGAAACGGCCCAAAATGAAAGCAGACATTCTGTGCTTTTTTCCTCATATTCATCTTTTAATCTTTTATTGTTGTGTGCCTTAAGTGTACTGCAAAAGTAACTAAATGGACTCTACTGTCCTAATACTTACGAAGGACACTCTATATCCACTAACTGCAAGCAACAGACGTATACTTAGGGAGGACACTATATATCCATTAACAGCAGGCAACAGGTGTGTACTTAGGGAGGACACTATATATCCATTTACAGCTAGCAACAGATGTGTACTTAGGGAGGAAACTGTATATCCATTTACAGCAAGCAACTACACAGGAAGAAACTAAATTGTGGAGCATAAACTCCTCCTTTCTCTATCGCCAAGCAAAACCACATGTTGGTGAAATTAAATGTCTCAATTAAAGTCTCATCACTCTATTCCAGTGTGAGTAATTAGTCTACCCATCCAGTTGTGTGTGTGTGTGTGTGTTTGTGCATCTGAGGGTGAACCAGCTGGTAGAGTGAGTACACCAAGATAATTCTGTGTGTGTACAAAACTAGCAATATTTTATTATATAATTCATGATATTGCTTAATTCAAACAGCCTGTAATATTTCCTCGTGTGAATGCATATTAGCATATGTACCTCTTGATGCATCTCCCTGTTTTCCAGAGACTTTTGTTCTAGCAGGATTTTTCAGGCCAATCATTATAAGTGCTTTAACACCTTCGGGTCAGCGCTCCGAGAGTCTGGATGGTCAGAATGTTAATTAAGCTTCCAGGTTTATACCGGGGGCCAGTGGGTTTGCGGCCACTTTGTACCCAGTGAAGTTCCTCCGCTATCCATTTCGGATACAGCACGGGGCAGAGGTCAGCAGAATTCATGACTCTAAATGAGAATATAAGGTGTTGAGGGATGCCTCACGAGACAGTACAGACATTTTCAAGTTCAGCAGTGGCGCTGCTACTACCCTTAGAATCAGACAGTCAGGGACACAGAACATCGGGTTGGGCCGGCGCCAGCAGTGTCTCGTGAAGCTGCCGGGAGAATCTAATCTTGCGACCACACAGTAAATTATTCTTCGGACGTGATGTTACTTTTTGATTTAAATACCAACCAACATAGGACTTTTCAGGTCACACTTCCTTATACTACCAAGCTATTTTCGAGTCTTTCACTTTACTGCATCATTACTGCGCCATTTAGCCGACAGTCTTATGCATACTGTATTTGTACGAGCCCTCACCAAGGGAAATCCACCCACAACGGTGATGTCGAAAGCACCATGCTCTATTTTTGTGTAAGTGTGCAAGAGTCTTAAGCCACCTGACAACCTTGTTTAGAAATGTTTATCTGGGCACCAACTGTTTTATTGCTCAAGTAAACGTCAAAACATAATAAAAAGTAAAAGGAATCGTAGCCTTGTTTGGTGGAGTGGTCTGGACTGGTCTGGACTGGTCTGGACTGGTATGGACCAGTGCCTGTGACACAAGTGCACTGCAGTGTGAGTTTGAATCTGGTCCACTGCTCTTTCAGCAACGCCTCTCCTGACTATCTTTCCACACAAAACATTTCTGGAGACATTAACAAAACTTTCTTGGTACATATTTGATATCGTGGAAGATAGCTAGATACCTTGTAAGACACCAATTACCTTTTGGAAAACATGTGGACTTCTTCCTACTTGTCATTGTATTCATCCTCATTTGTATTTGGTATGGATGATATATAGTGTGTGTGTCAAAACAAGTAAACACTAACTGATCACATGAATAGGTTTGCACAATTTGTTCAGTAACCTAAGACCTTTGCCTAGTTCTGTATGTCATTATATTGTAACAAGTACTAAAGGGACTCATCGCTGCTCTGTTGTATCAACGCACAAGTGAAAGTGCAGTCTGCAATTGAAGATGTGCAGTAACAATTCATTGTTGTTACCATGCTCATTGCAAATGGCCAACTTTTCGCCACATTCATCAAGTCAGTGGTTGGTTTCTTCTCAGGTGAATCCGATTCACAGACAACGACAAATGCTGTAATTCCTAGAGGAGGTGCTGTATTTTTCCCGAGCAATTACGGCCTGTTATCAATCAGCTCTTATTACCTACGCGTGAATGTGGCCGGTGCCAAAGACCCTCGGTAACCCGTTTCACAACATTCCCATTCATCAACGTAGAACGCTCATACAGACGATGAAAACAGACGAAGACGAAGAAAACCCTTGGACAGGAAACGAGGCATCCATATTGAATTTTACAATGGGCAAAGCGAGCGCCGTATTATCGGAGGGGGCAAGGCACACTGGTTCCGATATCTTAGAAGGTCGGTCTCCCGGGCTTTTTTTTCCACCAGAGAAGGTGTAGGTGTTTGAACCGAAAGGTTGTGGGACCTGATTTTTTCTCTTTCTTCAGCTGATGAAGGTGGTGAATGAAATGTGTCCCAACATCACAAGGATCTATAACATTGGCAAGAGCCACAACGGCCAGAAACTCTATGCCATTGAGATTTCCGACAACCCCGGAGAGCATGAGAGCGGTAGGATGCATTCTTTTCTACAATAATAGCTAACAAAATAACATTTACAGTTAATGAAGTCCTGGGAAAAAAAGTATATTTGTTCAAGCAGCTCATGGTAGTCAATCATTTGTTTATTGAAGAAAGCCTCATCAGCTGTCACCACATGTCAGCTATTGGGCAATGTCCCCATCACTGCCTTGGGGCATTGGCTTACAATCTTAAGAAGAGTGGGAAGAATGCCCCTTTCTGATCCTCTTCCTGTAGCCCAGGGTGGATCAGCATTCTAAGCTGTTACCTATGCTAGATAACATGTATACTGCTGCAGCGTGGGTTGGATTGTTTCCCCACTGCGTCTGTCAAATAAAGCTCAAGAAGGACAAAAAAACATATCCTCATGAAAAATGTAATCAATGAAAAATGTAATTAAAATACGTACCTACGTCTCAGGAGCAGATGTCGGATGGCTTTCATAACAAAGCATTTGGAAAGTAATCACAGTTGTCACGAGGGAATGAAGGTCAGATCCTCCGGAGAGGAGACGTAAATGTCAGTTGGCTTTTCATGGGCAACTTTTGAGGTCCAGCCGAAAATAGCAACTCAGCCAGATGGGCTGCGGATAGCAACAGCGGTGGTCCTCCCGCTGAATACCAATTAGAAACAAACGCAGGTAGATTTGGGACGGGGACATGTAGGATTCCTAAATGGAGGGGCTCTAGGGCCCAAGTGAGGAACTGTGACATCTGTTTCACCTGTTTCCCACGGGGCGAGGGGGGGGGGTTCCCAAGGGGTTCCTGGTCGGTTAATTTGGCTTCCTCCATCTCCATTTTTACATCCATACATCCATCCCTCCCAGGCGAACCAGAGTTCCGCTACACGGCCGGCTCCCATGGTAACGAGGTGCTAGGCCGAGAGCTGCTCCTGCTGCTGATGCAGTTCATGTGTAAGGAGTACCTTTGGGGTAACCCACGGATACTGCACCTGGTGAACGAGACCAGGATCCACCTGCTGCCGTCCGTCAACCCTGACGGGTACGACAGGGCCTATGAAGCGGTAGGTGCGTAGGCGTTTGTGTGCCTGCTTTGGCTCTGTGTGTGTGTGTGTGTGTGCGGTATGTTCTAATGGGCATGTACCAGCATTGGAGGTGATAGGTCCTTTAGAAGACCCGACCTGACCACTATCACACTGGGTCTTCCTGGTTGGTACTGTTTGTAGAGCGTCAAGAGGGTTTTCAATATTCTTTGATTGATTGGACTTGAAAAAGGTGGTTTACTCAAAACCACATCTGGTTAGTCTCTTTAATTAAATAAAGCAGGTTTTACATAAAATACAGTAAACCTTTCATCAAATACTGTATATGCTTAATAAAATACAGTAAGCCTTTCATCAAATACTGTATATGTTTAATAAAATACAGAAAACCTTTAATCAAATACTCTATATGTTTAATAAAATATATAAAACCATTAATCAAATACTGTATATGTTTAATAAAATACAGAAAACCTTCAATCAAATACTCTATATGTTTAATAAAATACTGCCTCTTCCTTACAGTCTACTCCTCCTTGTTTTACTTTGATATTTTTTCTTAATGTTATTAATCTCCTTCTCTTCCTCCTTCTACTGTTCCTCCTCCTTCTACTCCTGCTTCTCCTTCTACTTGTCCTCCTTCCTTCCTTCCTTTATTCCTTCAAATGTTCCTCTCTTCCTTCTACTCCCACGGCCCCCTGTTTCTCCCCCTCTTCTTTCCCCTCCCCAGGGTTCGGAGCTGAGTGGCTGGTCCCTGGGTAGGTGGACTCAGATAGGGGTGGATATCCATCACAACTTCCCCGACCTCAACTCCCTGCTGTGGGAGGCAGAGGAACAGAAATGGATCCACAAGAGGATGCAAAACCACCATGTGCCAATACCCCAATGGTACCAGTCCCAGAATGCCACGGTACAGAACCTCAAGGGAAATAATACACTTGTCTGTGCGTTTTTCTATGTGTCAATATTTTGTTTCTGAAGGGTATTTACACCAGCTTTGGCAGATAGGAAAGATGTGTGAAAGTCATTTTGACAGGGTATTTTCCTACTTGATTCATTGACTCCATGACAGATTTCTCTCGTACAAATTGTATTTATTTTTGTTGTGTAAGAGTTTGTATGCTCATTGTAATACCGGCATGTTCATTTTTAAACATGTACTCTACATACCAAGCTGAATAGTGGTCTAATTTAGTGGTTCCTTTTTGTTGTGATGAACTGAACACCCAGCTGTGTGCTAATTTGGTCCTCTCTAATTCAGACTGCTAATTAACCCCGTGCTAATTTAGACACTTGTGCATAATCAGCTCTGTTTCACTTGCAATATGTGGGTTATGCTCATCTCCACCTATGAGTCACACTCCTCGCGCTCCAGAAATGGCCTTATCACTGCAGGGACTGGGTTGGGTGGAGATGAGGTAGATGTGCTACGGCAACAGTGACATGGAAAAGGAAGTAGTCAATTTAACTGCCCTTATTCACATCCCTTGTTGCCTTCATTAAATATTTGATCTTGCACATACTCCCTTCAGCTCAAATATCGTATTCAGGAGTTGCGGTGATCGCTAGCTACCTACCTAGTTCACTGTGCAAATCGACCTAGCGACCACTCAGTGAAACAACCTTCCAGTCACTGTTTAGATCCGCGCTGTTGATGACAAAATGTATACAACACGAAAAAAGGTGCTATTTCAGTCTTGACTAGCAACGGGAGGTTAAGTGTGTTGGGAAGTGTGTTGGGAAAGTTCATTCATCTGAAATGGTAACCTATTACTTTGATAGACCCAAACGGCCTTGGACCAAAAGTGCACTATGTAAGTTAAAGGGTGCCATTATTGACACACACACAAACACACACACCGAGCCGCTGGTTTCTTAAACTGCAATAACGAGGGTAACATGTGTCACAGTTTAGGTCCAAGCTAAATACAATTCTGGGAGTTGCGTGAGGTTGACATCCTATCCGTTCCCCTTCTCTTCTCCTCTTTCCTCTCCGGCTTTGTCATCCCCTCCCTCCCATCCACGCATCAGGTAGCGGCGGAGACACGGGCGCTGGTCACGTGGATGGAGAAGATCCCGTTCGCGCTCGGCGGTAACCTCCAGGGAGGGGAGCTGGTTGTGACCTTCCCCTACGACAGGACCCGTACCCAGGGAGTAGCCAGGCAGCAGACCCCCACCCCGGACGACCACGTGTTCCGCTGGCTGGCCTTCTCTTACGCCTCTACCCATCGCCTGATGACGGACGCCAGCCGGCGCGTTTGCCACACTGAAGACTTCGCCAAGGAGGACGGCACAATCAACGGGGCTTCCTGGCACACAGCAGCGGGGAGTGAGTGTTGTGGCTCGTGGTGCCTCTGTAACATCCATGTGTTGCCCTCACTCACCAGAACAATGCTAGCTATCACTCACTAGCATTATGATAGCTAGTCAATAGCATTACGTTAGCTAGTAAATAGCAGTATCTAGTAAATACATTTATGTTAGCTAGCTAGGGGAATGGTGGAATTCAGCTGATGCCAATATTTTTAGGTCGGATGGTGAGTGAGGTCAGATCTATATCTCTCCTCTCTTAGAGATAAAATACCCGGTGATAATGAGCAGTGAAAAACAGGAGATAATAATGATATATGTACTATTACATCTGCTTCAGGTTATTAATTAAATCTGCTTTAGTTCAGTAATAATTACGTCCGCTTTAGTTTAATAATAATTACATCTGCTTTAGTTTAGTAATAACTACGACTGCTTCTGTTTTCACTATGCATATCTTGGTAGTCGTAATTCTAAGCATTTTTCCCGTCTCAGAATGTTTCGTTTCATCTTGTATCAGTGAATAATGTACACATCTGGTTATTCATTTAAACCACTGGCTGTTTTATTGGTTTCCTGTTTTTTTGTAACATTGTAAAGTAGTCTTTTACTTACCAAAGAAAATGTCCAAAAAACTGTTTCCAACCTGCCAATACAGATCGCAGTGTACATCCTTATTTCATTCCATATAAAGAATACAAAATGTACATATGCAATGTTTGTTTTGCTATAGACTTATATATAATTGATTACATAAAAGAAAAAGTGAAATAACTCATGTACATAAGTATTCAGGCCCCTTGGCATAACACTCTAAATTGAGCTCAGATCCTTTCATCCTCCTTGTATTTTCTAAAGAACTTGAAGCACCCTGGTGGCAAATTAACTTAATTGGACATTTAGAAATGGATATTTAGAAATTTGTCCACATAAAAGTCCACACTTCTCAGTACATGTCAGCAATAATCACTCCGTGCAGTCCAAGCACCTCTTCGTGGACATCCAAGAATTGTGTTGAGGGATAGATCTGGGGAAGGTTAGAAAATAATTCCTAAAACATTTTACGTTCCTGGGAGCAGTGAGCTCCATTATTGTAAAATGTGGGAGAGCACTGAAGATCGCAGTTCACTGATGCTCCCCATCCAATCTGACAGAATTTGAGAGGATCTGTAAGGAAGGACGTGAAAACTATTTAAATCCAGTGTGCAAAAGATGGTGGAGGCACAGCCGTGAAGACGTGACGCTTTGTTCGCTACCAAAGGCACTTCTTGAAAGTATTGAATAAAAGATCTGAATAACTAAGTACAAAATATAATCCATCAATTATAAATTCAGTTTATTCCACGACAAAGTCAGAAGAGAGGAAAGGGTCTGAATACTTTCCAAAGGTAACATACCACGTCCTGTCTCCTGATTTGGAAGTGGGCCAGCGGTTAAATGAGTCTCTCTCTCTGCGTTGGCTTGGCAGGTATGAATGATTTCAGCTACTTGCACACTAACTGCTTTGAGCTGTCGATGTTCGTGGGCTGTGACAAATTCCCCCATGAGAGGGAGCTGCCGGAAGAGTGGGAAAACAACCGGGAAGCTCTGCTTGTCTTCATGGAGCAGGTACGGAGACGCACACAGAGGCTACCGGCCCCCCGCAATTCACACACTGACAAAGAGCCCCCGCAACTGAATCAAAGAGACGCACCAATATACACATGGATACACACAGAGACACACGGACCATACATCTTACACACACACACATGCCCCAAAATATACAGACAGACTCAAGAATCATAAAGATAAACACACATAGTTAAACACACACAGATGAATACAGGTGCACACACACTCACAGAGACCCCGTCAGATCCATTCAGCATGGCTTTCTAAATGAGGATATCAAAAATGATCCCCCTGTACCAATTCTCGCATTTACCTGCCACTAACCCCCCAAAATATAAACCAAACCTATTTGTAACGACTTTGACTTGTAAAGCTTTAACATCTACCATAAACCTAAAACCTGGCCAATCCATAGCTCTTTTTTTTATGGGGACATAATAATGAGAAGATGTATGGCAAAACGGTCACCATTTCATTATCCAGCGTCACAGCTCCTGGAAGCCCCATTGCATGGGTTTACCGTGTTCTGGGTGCAACGTCTGCTCTTCAAATGGTGCCCATTTAATAACTTAAAAAGATCAAAGCTAAATCAATATCTGCAAGATCACATAATGATCACAGCTTATTACATAACAGAACTGAATATTTAATTGCATATAGTAGTGATTGGGGGACTACCAGACAGGAAACACCACAGCGTTGATTTGAGAATTCTAATACACTGAATGTTTGCTGACCATTTTGACACATCCTGACCATTTAATCTGAATCGGTTCTGATACATAGCCACAGTTGGTTTGAATGATGAACTGTATACTGCACACGTTTTAAGGAAGTACGAGGGGTTTGCTAGTAGTGCACCCTTTTGAAACGTGTCCACAAGAACACAAGGGCTTCACATGGGCTGCTGGTCCAGCAGAATAAAATCCTCACAGCCACCTCATATACCAACACCATCAAAATGATGTCACCGCCGTAGCTACTGTTCTATACCCAAAAATCCCTCTTCGTGTAATCTCTATGTACTTATATTCTTTGTTCTAAATGACACCCTGTTATCTATGGTGCATTAATAATTCTGCAGACCTTTGTCAAAAGTACTGCACTACAAAGGTAAAAGAGTACCATTTGGGACTGGCAGGGGAGTATATACATATACTGTATAGCACAGCACCCAGAGGATGTACTGCCGCTGGGCTGTATGAGGACATCTGCTGCAGGATCTCTGACCATCAGCACATACAGTGTCACATTTCTCAGGGCTGGCAAACCCTCATTGGCTGATACGAGCTGCAATTGGCAGATACTAGCTGCAATAGGCTGTTTCTAGCTGCTGAACAGGGTTCACTCCACACCAGAGACTCTTTAAAAAAATGTCTCTTGAGGTTTTCTTGAGGGAAAATCCTTTTTGGTTTTGGGTTGTAGGCTTTCACAGCTTCAACAGCATACAATGAACTATGCTTTTGATCTGCACCTACTGAGTTCCAGAAAAAATACACATATGCTTTTCAGTTGGAAATGACCGCAACTGCTCCCAGCCCACAAACATTCTCATTTAAAATGTATCCGATACAGAATGTAGACACCTACCTGTATCTTGGCACTTAATTAGACTGCTCACTCTTTTTCCAGACCTGTATCGTCTAAAATCTCAAATGAAATCTAGAACTGCATTCAAATTTTACAAACAAAGCTTACTTCTACTGTGCTGTAAATAATCACCATCCTACCGGTCCTGGATTTTAGAGACATAATTAATAGCATTTTTTCACAATGCCGTCCACTTTGTTGGCAGTGCACAATACGATTGTCATAATTGGGATATTTACATTATAGTTATTTTGGCATCAGTACACATACAACATCCTAGGCAAATCTCTTCTTTACCTCCATACCAATACACCACATCTCCCTTTAATAATCATTTAGTAATAAACCCCCTTGAAAAGTTGTCTTTCTTTACATACATAGAGACATGGATATGTGATCTTCAGATTGAGCTTACCCCGTTTTTCTCTTACAGTGACTTGGAGGCATTTTTGCCCACTCTTGGGCTTTCTTGTACTTCTCTGTGTCATCTTTGGGGGGCTTTCATGCATCCCCCGAGCATTTCAATTGAGATCTGGGCTTTGTCTTGACCATTCAATAACCTCCATGTCTTTTTAAGACATTCTGTGGTGCCTTTTGACCTTTGGCCTGGCCCTGTGTCTGCAAAGCAGCCCCAAAACATAATGCCACCGCCTCAATGCTTTTCAGATGGTATGACATTGTTTTGCACAAAGGCAGTGTTTAGTATTTACCAAACATGGTTGTTTGCACTAGTTGCACTAGTTTTGAACTATACCCAGAATTTATTTGCATTTCTGCTCATTTTATTTGCATACATTGTTAATTTTTGTTGCTCTGGACTTGTTAAATCGGGTTTAACTGCATGTATGAATGTGGTTGGAATTTTGCTGAAATATCCATGTGTCAAAATATGTAAAAAAAAAAATGAAAAAAGAACTTTCCAGGGGGTGAACTCCTATACTTGAACTCACATGAGTATTTTGTTCTCCTATTATATATAGTTTATTTTCAGTACTTCATGTAACTTTGTGTTGTCTTGCATTGGTATTCCTTTGGCCAGGTCATCATTGCAAACAAGAACTGGTTGTCAATCAGCATACCTGGTAGAATAATGGTGAAATAGAAAAATGAAGTTGACATATAAACAACAGCAAAATAACTGCCAGTGAGTGCTTGCGGCTCTTTTCTCTGATCTTTGCAGATACACTCGCATCTTTAATACTGACTGGCAGATCAAGCAAAAATATTCAAAATGTAGAGAAATCAATCTTGTGGAAGTGTTGACACAGGGTGAGACAGAATCTCTCTTAAAAACATTTGTTTTTTATGAACATGGCTGGAATCTGACCGTGTTATACGCCGTGTTATACAGCAAATGTTCGTAATCATTCAGTACTGTAGAAGTCTTACTCTCTTGATGTTATTATTTTTAAATATTGAGATGTTCTTTGACCTCCGAACTTCTATGTTCAGGTGCATCGTGGGGTCAAGGGCTTTGTCCGAGATGAGAACGGGCGCGGCATAGCCAATGCCATTATTCAGGTGGAGGGGATCGCACATGACATCAGAACAGGTAGATATACATAATATACCGATGTAAACTGTATTATTGTGTGACACTAGTAGAGTATATGGGTATCGGTTTATCAAGTCGAACAAGTGTGAAATAAAATGATGTGTACTCAGCCAACACCCAAGCTAAAGTCTTTCTGGTGGACCTCTTCTGCTTTAATTATCTGTGAGAATTACTGTGTTTAGTAGCGGACAGACTAGCATCCATCAGATCAGCAACATTTTCAACAAATAATAATCAATAGGGGGAGAAGTGCTATCCTTCCAAAGCCCAAGAAAATGACTCCAAGTCAGTCAACCTTCACACACTCTGCTCATGCCGGGAATTTGCGGTCGACTAAGCGAGGAGAAAGTATATTTTTGAAAAGTAAGTAAATGCATTGGTTGCAACGGTTGCATTTGCACAGGCAGCCCAGTTCTGATATACTGTATTTTCACAAACCAGCTAGTTGTTTTGAATGGAGGTCCAATTTGGTCTGTGGTTGTGTACAGCTGTCCAGTGCATATACCGTATCCCTCGTATCTTATAATGCATAATATCATGTGTGAGTAAGCTTATATTCTGCAATCAAAGCAGTGAAGTGAAGAGAGCCTCTTCAGGGCTTATGAAACAACTAGTCCCATGACTCGTCCTTTCAGCTTAATTCCACAGGATGAGGTATATATTCCACACACACACACACACACTTACACACGTACACACTATAGATCTCCAGGCAGGCACGGCTTTGCTCATACAGCAGAGGGGAATGATTTACATAATATTAAGGAATAAGGCAGAACAATCAGCGGGCTATGGTTACAGTGGTAAGACAGGCCTTTTCCCAGTACCAACAACAACATATGCCCAGTTTAACGCGTACGCAACCAATGAAACGGTGAGACTATAATTCTAATATTAATGTGAGGCAGTCGGGTGGGGACTCTTTTACACCGTGAAGATGGGCTCTTTGTTTCCTTCTTCCCGTGGTCGACTCTCACAGACACTCTGAACTGAACACTGGGCCCTGAACTCCCTTCTCTCTGCTTCACTTTTCTTCTCTCCCACTCCCTTCTTCTTCTTCCCCACCACGCCCTTCTTCCCCACCGCACCCTTCTTCCCCACCGCGCCCTTCTTCTTCTTCCCCACCACGCCCTTCTCCACCACGCCTTTACCCACCGGACTCAGGTGATTTGAAACTGCTATTAGGGGTGCGTTCAAAGGATTTGGTGAATGGGCTGCGTTTCCCAGCCTGGTGGGAAGGTCAGGGTTGAGTGGTGGAGGCGGATCGTACACACGCATTCACACGTGCACACGCACTTGGGGGTCAATTCAATCAAACCTGCATCGCGGTATTCTGGCTGCTGTTCTTTTTTTTCCAACTGTCAAATGAGCTCACAGTCTTGGGTACTGTATAAAAACCCAGAACCAAGTATGTTGGCGCCAGATGAAAGGCTGTAATAGCGTTGGTAAATACAGTGAGTAAACAACGCCATGGAGGGTGCCTCAGAGGCTACTAATGAGAATTGTCTGGGCACCCACTGCCATGGCGAAACAAAGAACCGAACACCCCTCCCGCTTCCGCCACAGAGTGAGACATCCTCCTGCTTCAGCCCGCCCCAGCAAAGGGAGACGGTGACCTGCACACACCTGGGGAAACCACTCACCGGGAGATGCGTAGCCTCTGTGGATTAAGAGATCTGCCGTTTTCAAGACTGACGCCTGTTTATCTTACTGTCAACAGCGATTTTAAGGTTAATCTTGTTTGTTTCATGACCCTCCTCACGTTAGCAGTTATCTCACACCGGCGTTGCCAAAACTGTAGCCGTATTTCACTCGCCTCTCAGTAGTTATGCCAAGGCGTGTGTGTGTGTGTGTTTTGATGTGCTCTCTGGGTGTTCTGAATATGCCTGAGGTTATTCTTCCTCAGTGGGGCGGCACGAGGAGATGCTTAGTAAGGAAACAGGTTTGAAAAAATGACATGAAAAAGAGCTTGTTCTGAGACTATGGGTCATGTTTTGAGGCAATCATGTCATGTTCTGAGGATATTGGGTCATGTACCGAGGCTATCATGTCATGTTCTGAGGCTATTGGGTCATGTACCAAGGCTATCATGTCATGTTCTGAGGCTATTGGGTCATGTACCGAGGCTATCATGTCATGTTCTGAGGCTATTGGGTCATGTACCGAGGCTATCATGTCATGTTCTGAGGCATTGGGTCATGTTCCAAGGCTATCATGTCATGTTCTGAGGCTATTGGGTCATGTACCGAGGCTATCATGTCATGTTCTGAGGCATTGGGTCATGTTCCAAGGCTATCATGTCATGTTCTGAGGC
>JACXGK010009583.1:0-19693 GCA_016801125.1 Novumbra hubbsi
TCTCTATATCTCCATGTCTTCTCCTCTCCCCTACTCTCTTGGTATCTCCATGCCTTCTCCTCTCCACTACTCTCTCTGTAGCTCCACGTGTCTGCTACCCTTTGTTTCTCTCTTACTCACACACTGTGTTCTGTATCCTAGGCAACCAATTATATAATTTACCCCAGAGCCACGAGCAAACCTCTCCCATACAGAGAGATGTTTCCTTCATTGTGTGTCTGTGTGTGTGTGTGTGTGTGTGTGTGTGCATGCACGTGGGTTACATCTGATTAACTACATCCCTTGCCGTGTGCGTGTGTGTGTGTGTACATACTCCAGCTTGTAGGGAACCTAAAGCACAAGGAAGGCTTGTATCCCCTCTGGCAACAAAGTAGTTTACCAATTAGATCAATTATCACGGCGCAGATTCGAGCCAATATTTGATTGCACATTTCTCTCTTCCTGACACTTCAATAGGTTGTTCCTGAATAGACGAACGCCACTATTGCCAAAACAAACATATTTAGGCAGGAACAAAAATACAGACCATAAAAAAGGAAGAAAAAAGAAAAAAGAATGTGATTGTACACAAGAAACAAACCACGCTGAACAAATGAGAGATCTGGAAGACTATTGTCTTTTATAATGACAGGCCATGACATAGACTGCTGCATGACATACTGACATACCGTCTCTGTGTTCACACCTACCAAAATCAAAATGTTCTCCTCAACACAGTTGAACAAATGCGACGATTGTGTCTGTCTGACACACTGTTTGCCTGTGAGTGTGGGAGACAAACTTATCAAGTGTCATAGTCCGTCGTTATTAAGCCGTACCCATTATCATTACCCAACACCCGATAATGACATCACATGCTGTTATGGGTTGTACGAAAGGAAAAGCCTAAAAGCTGTTATTAATAATACATCTGCGTTGGGTAGAAAGAAAAAGCCAAGAGAATAAGTGGCCTCTTAACTGTGATCTGGGCCTTAAGATGTTCATAAAGAATTGAAGATCCCCTCATTGCCGCACACAATATTAGAATCTCCGGCTCCTTGCTGAGTCATTATTCAATCTCCCTCCTAAACCAGTTATGCTGGTAATGAATATCTATGACTCTCCTGCTCATCCTCCATCCTTTCTTTCTGTGTCTGCCTGTCTCTCCCCATCTCTCTTTTTCTCCCTCTCTTGCCCTGTCTCTCTCCCTTTCCAGTCAGCAGCCCGACCGCCCCTCTCCACAGGAAGTAAAGTAACCTTTTCAAAATAGCGGCGGACGTATTAGCCTCAGTGACCAAACAGCAGGATTAAAATGGTTCTGAACAACAGTGTCTGAGAGACGTCTGCAATGATTCTACAATATGAGGGGTGCCAATAGATGGCCTGACAGCACCGAATGAGTCGAATAGCTACCGCAACAGTGTCAAGAAGCTGTCATGCGGTTAAACGTAGGTGGCTTGTTTCAGCCCGTCGCAACTTCATGGTATTATTATATTATCACATCGGGTCTAATATGACATAGCTCGCAAACCTAGTGTTGTGCCCACATTTTGTTGCTAAACAACCAGGCCCTCGACAGTGCAGACAGTCACCTTAAAGTTATCAGACATTTTGAGGTTGGAGCAGAATGGTGTTCATTGTCAAACTGACCCGGGAAACACAACGGTGGTGACCTCCCGTCAGACCCAGTACAGCGGTGAAACCCTCTCTCTGTTCCTTCCCGCTGAAGCCCATTGAAGGCTGCGTTGGAATCGTCCTGCTGGTGGTTCGATAAGCAGAAGCATGTGTGTGGGGGGACACAGTGGGGCCTGTACAGTCAGTACAGTCACACTAAAAGACAGAGGTCACTGAGCTGCTCTGTTGGGAGGGTGGGCGATCTGATGACTGAATCTCATTCAGGGGAACATACGGATGAGATTTTGGAAAAAACTGAATGATTTATGATTGTTATTGTATTTCCATAGCTATTGAAGCCCCTTTGACTTGAACTGAGAGTTCCACTTTTTAGTTACACTGTGAATACACCAGTACTCAGACCAGTTAGGTATGCAAACTGGTAGCAAATAGATAAACCAGTGTTGTCGCATACACCCTCTCTTGCTTGTTACACGCCCACAGCTTCCTTCCCTCTCTCCCCTCCCCTCCTCACCCCATCTACCTTCTCCTTCTCTCCAAAATGGAGGCTTCTTCTTCTGTATGCTCCAGAAAGCACAGACCTCAGAGGGGTACCGGAATGTACCACTGCAGGCTTGGAACGGGGAGGGGGGGGGGGCTGAGACAAGCCCAGGTGGCATTTCAAAGACCCAAACAGTAAAGGAGTGTGTCTGTGTGAGCGTCTGGGTGTGTGTTGGTTAGTGCACGTCCGCCTGCCGGTGTGCTAATGTGTGTCAGAGTTTATGTCTCGGCAAGTGTGTGCCGAGGCCTGGTTGTCATGGCGATCATCACTAGGCACGTGCATTTGCAGACAGGAATCTGTGTGATGTGTGCTGCTGTTTTCGTCACACGGCTATGCAACCCCCGGGCCTAACCCCTGACCTCTAACCCCGGCCTACTGCTGAGCCTCTCATAAAAAAGACAAACATTTGCAACTAAATTCCTCCTATAAAACACACCCGGGCCGTGCCAACCACCTGGACCCTGTTTAGGAGGGACCACGGCCAGCCGGTCATCACAGCATGGTCAAGTGGTGACCGGCAGTGGGCCACAGAAGTGACCAAGCCTGATGCCGGTTCTGTTTGTATCCCCTGGACTGTGTTGTTGTTACTTACTGAGGGCAAACAAGGCCGTTCTTTATCCTATTTCCAGCTGCCAGAGGAGTATGACTCACTGTACTGTATAAATACTGAAATAAATGTGGGTCAACAATGCCCCCGGACATTTCTAGCACAAGTAGGACACGGGTGTCATTAGTCCACTATCAGGCACGGGACCCGTGGTGGCCCAACACCAGGAAACCCCTGGTAACAATGTGAAAGGGCTGGATGGTCATTACAACGGATAATGCCACACTGGCTTTATAAAATGTAATTGGGTTAACAAAATGTATCCAGAACCTCTTTAGTAATAAACTTCTGAGCATTACTCTATACCAGAACACGTTCTGTTGGTAGCACGTTTATCAATAACCACACAAGGTCACTGGCTACAATCATTGGACTCCCTCCAGCACGGAAATATAAGGTTACTCTCTGTTACACTGCTGTATCACAGCAACCAAACACACACACACACATCAAAAGCGACCAAACACAGTGTTGCTGAGAACCACAAGTCAAAGCCTGAATATAGAAACACTTTTCAGTAGCAACTATTACTCAAGGATTTCTTTTTTCACCCAATCAGCTGACAGTGTTTATATGCTGTGCGTGTGTGTGTGTGCACGTGCACTGTTCACTGCATATCTGTGGTACACAATCTGCAGACCGCCTACCGTGTGTGCACACTATGGAAGAGTAGTAGGCTATGGTCAGATCAACAAAAGACATACAGACATGACAGAACACACACACACATACTAACATGCTTTAATCTAAAGGGAACAATATGGTCCCTAAGGGACAGACTAGACTTTAGTGCAACAACAGGAGAGAAACACATATTTGGTTTTACCTTTCTTTTTTGTCTTCTATTATGGGTTCTTTCTGCTCCACACGACCTGGCCTCGGCTCCTCATCTGCCCTTCTCCCCCTTTTCCTCTTTCCTCCTCCTTGTCTCCCCCAATCCTCTCCTCTTCCTCTCTTCCCTCTCCTCTTCTCCTGGTTTCTTCTCCTCTCTGATGAGGCTCTAACACCAGACTGATCCACGTGCAGAGACCTGAGGGGCGGGGCTCCACACCGCCATTTAATTCACACCAGCCAATGAGGGAGAAGGGTCTTCTGAAAATCATCCTATACTAACAAGGGGAGGGTACAAAGACAGCATGAACGATAGGGGGGGTGTTGCTCTCTCTCTTGCTGTTTTGGAACACGGCCAACAGTACTAGAAGCTATTTTTACATCACCACAGTGAGGTAGCAAAGACTCCATTTTCTCTCTAGCAGATATTCCTCAAATCGTACAACATGCACCATATTCAGCACTGGCAACTGTAAAGGTTTCCATTAAATGATATTAATGGATTGTTATGAATCTGCCGTAAAAGCACTGTGGGTAAGACTAATAGTAGAATCAATTGAATTGTCTTCCAGTCATTATTTATGACATGCAATTTGTTTCAGAAAAGAGCCTCCCGTTCCCTGAATAATGCTAATGCACCCAAAACCATTGGTGTAAAGTGCTACGAGAGACCAAAAGAGGTAACACGGAAGGCTAATGACTGGGATTTCAGAGATGTCACAGGGCAAGACGTTGGGTGCCAGGGAACTCGTTGGCTGACAACTGACAGACACATGAATCATCTTAAAGATAATCTAACGCAGGAATACATGGTGAAATGGGTGAAGTAGGGTGCCACACATACTGTGCTCTGATGGCTGTGTAAAATGGATGTCTGGGTAATACACTGGGATGGCAATTCTAGCGGACAGGCATTAGAATGGGATGACCAATGAGTCGTAGAGGACAGCTGACCAGGCCAATGGCACTGCACCCACAGGATGTCAGGTGACCGCAACATGGTCTGGGGGAGGCGGGGCTGGGGGCATCAGGTTTATGTGGGGGAGGGACTCACAGCCCCCCTCCTCACCCTTAATCCTACAATACACAACAGAGAGCAGAGCAGTGGATAGGCACTTATAATCTAAAGGACAGAGACAGAGAAAGGGAGAAGGGAAAACACAGAGGGAGCTATAGAGAGTAGGGTGTGTGTGACAGAGAGAGAGTGTGTGGGTATGATAAACAGAGAGAGATAGATAAGTGTGTGTGTGTGTGTGTGTGTGGGTGTATGTGTGTGTGTGTGATAGAGAGTGAGAGAGATGATCCAATGAGTCCAGCTGACTCCCCTTAGCAACAGCCCCAACGCAGTCTCTACCCTATTGGCCAGCCATCTGCTCACTGCACAACCCCATGTGGCCATATCAGCCAATGAGCAGGCGTTGCCGCAGAGCTGGATTCCATTTTCACCATGGTAACTGAACATTGCTCTCCATGTGTGAGCCGTATAACATGGACTCTCATCCGGCACTCACACATGATCACAGCTTGAATGTGTCCCTCTCGACCAGGCATGTTGAAATGCAAATCCAGTGACTACATATCAGTATATATCCACTGTGCATGAAGCAAGCTATGTCTGCCGACCTGTCTGCCATGGCTGGATTACCTGGATTTTGCAATGGTTTACATTCAGGTCATAACCTTTTTTGAGATTTGGTCATTGATGCTAAATTATTCAATTATTGGCCCTGTGTGGGACAACAAATGTGGACCACACAATCTCTATGTTTTAAGACTACTTGAGTAATATTTATGATTTTGTTAAGTGCTTTCTTTAAAGAGACACTGCAGGGTTTTGAGATGTTTTTTGTTTGTTTATAAACCCAGACTTGCTATCGCTATTGACAAAGTTGACAATAGCACTTAGCCATAATAGTTGATGCGAACAATTTCTACAGGTGTCCAAACTTTTGTCAATTAGTTACAAACCCTCTGTCTGTGTAAAAGCAGTGTTGGAACATATTGTGTTACTACACTCCTTTAAGCATTATTTGGACAGTATTGTTTTGCAGGAAGTAGTATAAGCAAAGGCAATTAACAAAGGAAGACAGACCAACTGTTCAGAACTGTTAAAAGTGAAGGTCTTTGTTTAAGAGATATCGCAAAGAAAGCCGAGGTGTCAGTGAGTACAGTTTCCTATGCCATCAAAAGGCACTTGGAAACCGGAGGAGACTCAGAGAGGAAGGGGTCACGCAGACCCAAAGCCACAGCAGAATCGGAAGTCGGCAGCCTTTTGTACGCCGTGAAGTAGGCAGATGATGGTTCCTCAGTGTGTGACACAAAGGAGGAAGTGTGATGTTCTAGGGCTCTATTACTGGATTCAGAGTTGGCCACTTCCAATCCCAGAATGACTCCAACAGCTTTTTGTAGCAATATGTAATATGTCTAGTTGGGTGTTCATGGTTTCATCCTACATCAAGATAATGACTCAAAACATTCCTCCAGGATATGTCAGAACTACTTTAGAAGTAAAGAACAAGATAGTAGGCTTGAAACCATGGAATGTCCTGCATTCATTTTATAATGAATGCCATAAGTGTTTTGGGCTTTTGTGTCTGCAGAAGGTGGCTACTTTGATAGATCAAAAATATTGATAAAATATTGTTAAACAAAACGATTCCATTATTTCTTTTTTGCCTCCAATTATGTATTTGTTCCTTGCTTTGAGTACAAGAAACATTAAGCTGTGTGAGATTTAAAAAAATCTCTTGTTTCTCTCACTGTTCTAACTGCCTCGCCAGTGCATTTGTTGTCACTTTCATTTGTACCAACCAGATGACATTGACAATTGCTAGTTCTCCTACATAACTCTATGTTCTCCTCCTTAACTCTAAGGAATGTACCCTTTAACAACTCTCCTTGTCTCTTGTTCAACTTAGAAGGACGCGAGGTCTCGGCCTACACCTGTGGAGTAACAGGCCCAGAAGACCTTGTCCTGAGCCCTCCTGGTTTTGCTGCAGAACAAGCAGATACCGGACGATTCCAGCTGCCACTCTGCTGACCCCCCCACCCAACCTAGACGATCCTGACGATTCCGGCTGCCACCAGGCTGAACCCCTAATCAACCCACCCTGGACTGTTCCTGGCCTGCCAATCTGATCATGCTTGTCACAAAGATCAGGCATTTTAGACTCTGGACACAGCTCATGTGAATTTATTAATTATTAGCAGTATTCTTAAACATCTCCCTGAACAGCCACAAGAGGTATGGCCACCCGTTTGAGCCTGGTTCCTCTCTAGGTTTCTTCAATCCGGCCCCCTTAGGGAGTTTTTCCTAGCCACCGTGCTTCAATCCTGTTGTTGCATGCTCACTGGAGTTTTAGGCTGGGTGTTTTTGTAAAAGCACTTTGTGACAACTTTATTCCACAAAGAAATCCTAGGACAGCCCGGATGCTGTAGTACTCAATGACCACCTAAAACATCCCGGATGCTGTAGTACTCAATGACTACCTAAAACAGCCCGGATGCAGTGTCCGGTTTCAACAACCAAGGATCTTGGCTCTGGAGATTTGCCATTGACCATGTCATTCTCCATCCAGTTTAACCCTTACCTTAGCCAATGTGCTGTTGAGAGGGTTGTCTAGAAGAGCACTAGTGTGGTTCGGTAGCACAGAACAGTAATTTATGGAGCAGGTTGTTTTAGTATTTGTTTTGCGATAAAACAGTGCTCTCTGTGGCACTGTTTGCATGTGGATGTTATGGATAAAAAACACTTCTTTTTGAACTTGTTACAGACACAACGGGTAGCATGGTTGCTAACAACCACTGTAGTTATTCCCCATGCTCTTGAGGCGGTTTAGTACCTGCTGCCTAGTGGAAGTGCGTAGATGGGCAATTATACTGTTCCTGGAAGA
Organism: Novumbra hubbsi; assembly: GCA_016801125.1. Classification (NCBI taxonomy): domain Eukaryota; kingdom Metazoa; phylum Chordata; class Actinopteri; order Esociformes; family Umbridae; genus Novumbra; species Novumbra hubbsi. The sequence goes on from JACXGK010009583.1 coordinate 7,487, forward strand.
GTAAGCAACTGCTTTGAGGTATTTCTTGCCCTCTGACTAACACAGGACAGCTTGGATCTTCTGACCCGGATCATTAGGTCAAGGTGTGGTGAAAGGTGGTCCTCTCTATACAGAACTCACATGACATCACCGTCCTCGCAATATTGGAGCTCATGACTAGCCACCACCCAGACATCTAGGCATGGTCCCTGACCTTCGTGTATCTGTGGCAGGACAACTTCTGTAAGGCCGGGAAGATGAACCTCTTGATTTGGCACAAACTCATTCAGCGCAGACAGATTTGCGCTTGCTGTGTGCTTTTCTAGTAGTAAATAGGGAAGCTGTACCATTTTCTGAAGCCAGCGTTTTTGAATGAAGCTAATGACCGTTTGGTGGGCTGCATCGTTCTGTGTTGCCTCTCTAACGTCATCCAGCCTTTGGGTAGACTCTGGCCTGCTCTCCATCATGGCATACAAGTGATACGTTTTTCCAAGCAGCACATTGGTTTTTATTTCTGTCATGGTCCTCTTTATGTGTAACAAAGACCAGGATCATCAGTAATAACAACGGTGCCCTATGTGTCATCAGTGCTCTTCTTCCATTAAAATATCTCTGGTGTCCTTGTTATTCAGATTGTTTCCACTGGGGTGATACAACTTGTTTCCTGTTTCCTGTAGCTGGCATCCACCAATATCTTAGTACTTAGTTTTGAACACATTTCAATCCGTCCCATTTTGTTATAGTTCATAAATCTTGTATTGTCACGTCTCCGCCTACTGGCGGCCACTCCCCTGTCCGCGTAGCCCCCCGGCGTTCGACGTTGCCGGCCTTCTAGGCCCCATCGTTCATGTTTGTCCTGTTCCCCATGTCCTGTGAACGCATCCCTCCCTGATTCCCTACAGCTGGCCTTCATTACCTGTGCATTTAATCCCTCGTGTGTCTTGTCTCTTCGTTCGGTATTGTCGTATGTGTTGTGTGTCAGCACGTATGTGCTGTTGTACTATTGAGTGACTCCGTCACTATTGCTAATCGCTTATTCTCTGTACGGAAGTTGTTGTTTACACTTACCGTCACTACAATAGGGACAATAAACCCTATTCGTTCAAACGGCCTACCTGCATTTTGGTCCACTCCTTCCTACACCGTCACATGTATTAAGAGCTGCCATTGTTGTTATAGCTGCAATTATATCATAAGCAATTTGCTTGATTTGACTCATGTCTTCGAGTGAACTGTATATGCTGGGCATTGTCCTTCAGTTTCGACATTGTGGTTTGGGTCAAGATTTGTATCACCTTCTCTAGTGTTACATCAGGCTCCAGCTTTACACTTTACGAGATGTCACTGTCCATGATACTAATCACTATTAGTTCCCTTATTTGTTCATTGTTTGGGGACTCAAACTCGTAGTGTTCAGCTAGCTCATACAGGTTCTTCACAAACAATTCTACTGTCTCCTTGCTTTTTCAATCCGTTTATGGAAACATGCATGCTCATTAATCACTTGCCGTGGCACAGAATGCTTGTTCAGCTTTCCAATCACCATATCATTGTCGATCTCGTTATTAAGGTCTTTAAAAGTTTAGGAAATTCCCCATCAGATAAAAAAAGCAATGAATTCACCTGCATCACACCACTCTCCTTGTCCAGTATCCAAGCCACTCAAGAAATGGAAGAAATATTAGTTCCATACCAGCCATGACCAGCCATGAGATATTGATGGGTGAATTTCAATATGTTTCTTGCTTATCTTGAGCATTAAAGTTCTTTAGACGATGTCACGATATGAAAGCACTTTCTGGTATTTGTTTAACAACTCAAGGTCAATAATGAACATGTAGGCCAAGGAGCAAACATTTTGGAACACCTTGCTAATACCTGACTCTGTGCACATAACGTCCTGAGACGTGCATAATAAACCAATCACAGATGGTGCTGATAACACGAACCTGCATCCATTAACAGGTTGCAAATAATATTCCAGTAGTTTTGTCATAGTCTAAAAACCTTTTTACACAGACCAATTGAGCAAACAAATTATAAATGAACACAAAAATCACAAATTCATGAAAACAAAGAAATTAGAATTTACCACCCTCAGCGGTTGTTTATACAGTTTATATCTGTTGACAAATATTTGTCAGATTTTTCACAAAACCAACCTCCAGCCGGGAGACTCCCACATCAGCTGCTGCTGTGCAAAGCTGATCCAAACTAGTATGGTGGTGAAACTATTTGAACCAGTACCGTTGTACCCTGTAAATTTAGCCTTAGACCAATCTTAAGCTGATTTTAACAAGCTAAGAATTACATTTATGTCAGCACATGTTGAGTTAGCTGGCTGGGGCTGCTACAGTTAAAGCAACTAGCCATCTAGACCGCAATGCCCATTAATGCATGTATAAGACAAGGGTAACATTTCCAAACATAGTGTTGAGTATTCACTTTAGTAGGTAGGTAAGGTTTTTATATGCAAGCACAATGGTTTTGTATGCAAGAACAATAGATATTTAACATTATTGTTATAAGTTGTGTTGATTCATAGATGACAACACTTATCGTGCAATGTCTGTTAAACTTTGTAACTGCTACACCAGCATTGCATTTATAGGTCCTTAAAGTAACAGGTTAGTGGGTGAAAATGGCACCTCAGCAATAATGCTCCATTCATACTCATCCAGAATCAAACATTTACGATAATCATCAGTTAGTTGCCAAAAACAAATGTAGCAGCTGTTTTGCAGACATGGGTTTTTCAGATAAATAGAAAAGTCTTGATTAAATAGGCAGGTTTTGCCCTCCGTAAATGTGGATATAGTTTATTGAGAACCGACTGGGTTTATTTACAACAGGAAATCCTTTATTTTAAGTTTATCTTTAATATAATTTGTCTAATGTGTGTCATGGCCTGAGCCTAGTCTGGGTTTGTCCTTTTTCCCCCATTTGTTTTGTTCCCCTGGTAGCGCTCTGGGTTTATGCATGCCATTTCCTATATCATCACCCACCTACCCATTACACCTGCCGGCTGTCCTCGAATCAGCACCACACAATTTCAACATCCAATTTCCCCTTTTGCTTTGACAGACCAACGCTATTACTTAGTCACGTTGGGTCGAAGCTACGGTAGCTTGCTCAGAGCCTTTTTCTGCAAGTTTTTTTGCAGTTCCGTTTGTATTTCCCGTTGTTTTCTCAGTCCGTGTTTTATTTCTCCCTGGTCTTGCCTGCTTTTACCAATCCCGTTTATCCCGCGCTCTTCGTCTTGCGTTTGGGCCTTTGCCCCCCTGCCCGTTCTTGTCAGCCGGTACCTTTGACAATGTGGTGTTGCCGTGGACCTCGCAGTTGGTTCATTTTGGTTTTTATTTTGTGCTTCATTGTATGTTCCTTTCTCCTGTGTATGTATTTTCATTCATTATACTTTCTTCCCCCACAAGACTAAACAGTGTTTTGTGGCTTTTTGTAATGTCCAATATAGAATACCTGAAAAGAAAGCTGTTACACCTTATTCTACTTGTATCTGTATGGCATATTCACTAGGCACTTCTGGTTAGTGTCTTTGTGGGTACCAATGCTAGTTGCTTAACTGTCAGTTTCAAAACTGCTTGTGAAACCTTTCTCTTTTGGTTTGTCTATGAAAGTGTCTGTTGATATTTCCCCTTTTCAGTAATTGTCTACATGTTGAAGAAAGATCTCCCAACGATTATCTGTTTCAGTGGAAATATGCATGCCCTCCATAATCATTGGCCATCATGGAAACGATTAGCAAAAAAATATGTAAACATTTCCTTTTTGTTCATTAGCTTGGTCTTCAACATATGATAGAAATCTTTAAAACATTTTAACTTTTAATTAAGTTAAATACAAATGAATATTTGAATTCATGAAGGAACTAATATTTATTTGCAAAGAATATGTGTCACAATATTTGGGACTCCTTGCTTTTAGTACGTAGTGCATCATCCCCTTGTCTAGATACCGGCACTGACCTTTCTCCAATGTTTAAGGAGGTGGCTGAACACATAGCCATGGATCTGAGACTGCTCATGCAGATCCTTCAGTACTTGTTCTGCAGATTCTTCTCTTGAAGTTTAGTTTAGGGCACTGGGGTGGCCATTGCAAAAGCTTGATTATGTGGCCAGTGAGGCATTTTTGTTTGGGTCTGGTTGAAAGCTTTGGCTCATTACCCTTCTGGAAGATTCAATGACCACCTATTTTTTGCCTCACAGATTTTACTAAGATCTCCACTCTTGTTGTCTTTTCCCAAAACCCTTGACATGACCAGAGGTGCCTCCCATCTGACCTTCAATACAACGACTGGTGGTTTAGCAAAAATACATGTGCGCAACGACAAGGTTGGGTTGGACTGTTGACATATCAACCATTGTTTCCTCTCTGATTGTATACTGAAAACAAAAAATGCATTTACACAAAGAACACTTGTTTTGTTTCTGAAATACGCTGTTAGAATTTTGCCAGCCAGTGATATTTGGGTGAAAATATTAAAACAAGAAAATATATTATTAACTAGCCAAAACCAGACATAAAAAATTATTGGACTATTCAAAATTACAGCTTGCAAATACGTATACACAGTTGCATGGTTTTTCAGACAACACATCTATGGGTCTTGAGAAGTAAAAGAAGAGAAAACATGTGAGGAGTATGAAACTGAGAGCTTTCCCATGAGTGAATCTCATTCTAGGTTAAAAAAAGACATCAATAACACTTTGATTTCTGATAATAAATGAATCTCCTTTGGCTTAGAAGATTTGTACACCCACCTCTTTTGGAAGACTATTGGCTTTGTTGTATATTCATTGTCAGCAAGTCAATCAAACCCTGGCTCCCCATGACAAAAGTTCACAACTCATCTTTAGTCCTCTTCTTAATGGCACACTTTATAGGTGGGGAGGCATTCCTCTCTGCTGCTGGCCAACACAAAATGCTAAACAATTGTAGGTGCTTGATGCATTTTATGCTTTGTGTTACTTTCCACCCACTGTCAAGAGAAAAGAAACACATATTATAATGTGATAATTGCATGCAGGCACTGCATTTAATAATTTAGTCCCAGAAATTAAATACTCATGTAAATCAGTCTAGAAGTTTAACTGATTTACATGAGTATTTAATTTCTGGGACTAAATTATTAAATGCATTAATCCGTAATCATTAATCCGTATATCACAAAACAATATTAGATAATATCTAAATTTGAATAGCATTGACTGATTTAAAATAGAGTTAACTATACAAAAGTAGCTTGCGAAATAATTAATGCGCATATATCGCCCTCTTGCGGATACTAATCCAAAGTGCATCACAGAAACTAGTAAAAAAAGTTAGCAATGTCACTGTGAGAGTGTGTCATTAGTGTGAAGATGCTAATTCGGCATTATGCTTCCCCCACAAGTTCACATTAAATCGTATCTTAATATAGCGAAAACCTATTTACAGAATATGGACATACGGATTTCCTTAAAGTGTATACCCCAACTAATTATTGATATAACCCGGTGCAACTATAGCACCATTAGAAATGGCCTAAGTTATATTTTTGTATGGAGCATTAAAAACGTGAAAAAGCCTCAAATATATCCTACTTACATAAAATCGAAGCGGTGGATAACCGCATCCTAGAATTTAATGAGTCAGCATTTTATGGTAAATGTAGTTTTGTATGTACTTGAAATGAATATGCTATTTTAGGATTATATTGTGGGTATAAGATCTCTTATAATGTGTTATCCTTGATATATTATGGTTGAAAGGCGGTTAAGCTCTCCATTTTCAACCACATTATGTAAGCTTTTCAATAATCACGTTATGAAGCAAAGCAGCTAGACAAGTTTCGTCACATCAATAAAAACAAATATACTACAGAAATCCTTACATAATCAATGTAGTTATCGATGACTTGTGCTTCGTTCTTACCTGTGACAAATGAAGAAATCGAACATTGTGCGGATTGATGCGAGAGATGAAAAATATCCTATTGCGTAGTTATAAAGACAGTGACGGAAGCCATTCGCTATGCACGCCGCCGTCTATAGCGCATTCACGTAACCCTCTCCCGCTTTCCGCGGTCGATAAACTGATCGTCGCACCGATCACTATCATTTAGTAAATAGAAGATTTACAGATTGTATTTGCAGTCTGGTGTAAAAAACGTATCATAAATACCTACATTTCAAGCCACATTAATGGTGCATTATTCATCACTCTTTTCACTTTTCCGTTACAAAACGTGATTCAATTTAATTGAATTTAATAATCAACTTTTTGTAACATAAACGCGGAACACAAAAGTCGAGTCCACTTTTTATATGAATGGAACACTGAACATTGATTACATATAATGTTTACCCTGCGGTCAATACACGCATCTGCAATAGGGCTAGTTTAGTGCCGACACATATTAAGAATAGTCCTGAACTAAAACATCAGAAATCTTCATTGATCTTGATATTCCATTGAGCCTCATTATTTAGACCGGGATACATTTGACAATTAGCAGACCCATACCATCAAATAACTGGTGTCTGAAAACACGTATTTGATTACGTCGCTTGTTAGGACAGTGTGGATCTAAAGTGTACAACAGATCTTTAGAAGCAGGGCCTGTGATTTAATGTTCAGACTTGCGTTGTGGTCTTACTGATAGACTGAGTACCGGAGAGAGCATAGGCTGCTATATAGCAAAAGAGAACACAGGGCGCTTAAAATCGGTTACTTTTGAAACATATCATAGGCAAAAAAACATGTTGTGTTGTTTTTTATAAACATTTACATTTGTCAAAATATGCAGAATGCTGTTTACGTTGTTCAATAAACCGGGCTAAATCGGGGAAAACAAGACCTGATGTCGGGTTTAGAATATTCGTTTATTATCCAATATCGAGTATCAACCCATCTTTACCTACGTTTATTACATATGCCAGCTACTTGTGTGAAGTAGAATGCCGGAGCATATCTTATGTCAACAAAAAATGTATACATTTTCATTCACACTGGCTACTTGTGTGCTCTGCACATGACGAATAATAAAGACGGAATAATCCACATTAAATATCTTTGGTAGTAGTGCAAACATCCCAATGAACACTGGGAACAAAGTACAGGAAAACGTTCATGCTGATGTAGACATTGTTTTCTAGAGCTCACAAAAGCACTCTAAAAACGAATAGGTCATATTGAAACAGTGCCCATAACCTCCTGAGGCCAGGCCATTCATTTTTGTCCTGTATTAGACAACATTTCTGAAGTTCTAGGTCCTGACGTCCAGTACAGAGGACATATTATATAAACCAAATTAACTTCAAAACCCCACGAAAAGTTTTAAAGTTGTTATTATACCTCCAAACAATTAGAGTATTACATTTAAAACACATCTGAGCAAGATCAGACATTCCACATTAAAACATACTCCTGAAAAGCTTGGTAGGTGTGGTGACTGGCAAGGTGTGGCTTGAAAAAAGTGAAGTGACATATATAACATAATGGTGACAGAGTTCCATAAGCCAAAACCTACCTATTTCAGTTTTTTTCTGAACTGGTAGGTCAGTAAAGCACCATTTTCATTCAGTGGAATGCTCCAGAATCTTAAAATGTACCAAACGCAGTCTACTACCAAACCCAGTCTACTACCAAACCCAGTCTACTACCAAACACAGTCTACTACCAAACACAGTCTACTACCAAACACAGTCTACTACCAAACCCAGTCTACTACCAAACAGTGTTTCCATCTCTGAGTCAGATGTCTTCGTTCTGTACTCTCTGTATATTGCGCAAGCCCTCCTGATCCTAGGGAAACAAAGGGTTTTGCATGTTTGCTTTCACCTGAGCACTTACAACCCTGATCCAGATCGAAATCCTAATATGTCGTTGATTAGTGAAATAAAGGAAACTACAATAAAAAAGTGCACTTCTTTGGATCCTCTGGACCGTCTGTTGTTGTCATTTTAACAAACAACATATTAATACAATGGAAGTACAATTAAATGTTTGATTGCAAGAGAAAAACATTGAAAAATTGGTGACTTCATTTGTCAGCTGACCTGACCAAAATTAAACATAACTGGCTCATTATAGCAACCACTCAGATGAAACCATGTCCATCTCCATGTCAAGGTTATTTTATTCAAGGATTCAGTTCAGTTGACTTTGAAGCCATTGCACACATGTCATTATTCATAAGAGGCCTCAATCAAAATTCTAAGATATTTTTTCCTCTCTAGAGAAGGATTTTAAACAATCACCTTCATAACATATTGCATATTCCCTTTTCAATTGTCTTTTCAATTAAAACCCATGAACATTCAACATGTTGTCAATGAAGGACACAGACAGCACAAATGTGCTCCTGGTTCAACATAGAATTGAAGCAATACAAATACTTGGTTCAGGATTACACCCATAGATAAAAACTTTGTTTTCACATTCAGATGTACACACAAAATATCAACATTCAAATATAATTCTCTTTATATTATGTCGTAAATCTGGGGACGTACATCAAAGCGGAATTAAATGCAGCAGAAAGCTTTTGCATTCCAGGAAGACCATTTTAACCATTACCAGGGTGAATTTGACAGTTCCTTACAAATGTTTCTGTAGTCGTTACTTTAATGGGAAAAACAAATGGCACAAGCAAGAACGGGAAAGAGTCAATAGAGTATAATGAAAGCCATCAATCCAGCGAGACAAGTGGATTTTCCACCCCTCATACACCGGAAATAGAGGGCTGAAATGGCTGACCCCCAGGTGGGCAATGCTTGCCGGTTGCTATTCAAAACGGTCTGAGAGTACTTGGTTCTCCAAGGACTGAGATAAGTGATACAATCACTTTCAAGGACATTTGGTTTTCCATTTGCATGTACCATGTTGGGACTGGGAGGAGTGTGTTGTGTTTGAGCAGGGATGCTAGCAGTGGGTTTGTCCAGTGAGATACTGAAGCCCCATTTGCTGGCTGCCCCGAGCTCTGCCGTTGTCATGGCAGTGTGTGGAGCTGAGAATACCAAACGTCTCAGGATATGAGAAACAACCTCTTCAGCATAGAGACAGACTTTTGACCTCCAGCACACATGAGGGATAAAAGGATCAACCAAACATCCACACCAATCAACCCCAACATAAAAAGAAGGGATCTTAAAGAATATAGCCAAAGATTCACAAGAGATGATATCTACGTTCTATCTATTTATGTTACATATTATCTAATCTGAGAATGTTCAATCAATCAAATTAATTTATAAAGACGTTTTTACATCAGCAGTTGACTGGAATGTTTACAGATACCCAGCCCCAAACCCCAAAGAGCATGAAATAATTAATTCTGCAAGCAGCATTTAGTGGGTTTCAGCATTAAGATATTACTAGCCAGATGGCACATTTATTTTTAATAAGACACATATCCAACTCATGCCCATAGCCGCAAACAATTTGACAGGTATGGTATTTTCTGTTCAATAGTATGATCATGTGGCCCAGTGGAAACAGCATTCATTTATAAACAAAAGTCAAAACCCTGATCATGTGTACCAAAGGCAATCACACTTAAGATTGGTCATTTGAAACTCTACATAGCATTTGTAAATCTGTTCATTGGGAGGATTTGGACCTGTATACATGACATGACCTGTATAATTATTATACCATTATCCTTGTATGAGAATTAGGACACCCCATGTACTATTTAGTTATTCTTTAAGAAATATGGACATATATTAATATTTGATCTTCTTTCAAACAATAGACACCCTATGCCCTAATAGCTGCTATTGCCCCCTTTGGCTGAAATAAGCTCAATAAGACATTTCCTATGACTGTCTACCAGTCTCTTGACTGGGAGGTAGTTTTTCCCACTCCTCCATGCAGAATTCTTTCAGCTGTGTGATGTTTGAAGGGTTTCTTGCAGCACAGCCTGTTTCAAATCACCCCACAGCATTTCAATATGATTACGATCCGTGCTTCGACTTGGCCATTTCAAAACTCTCCATTTCTTTCTTTTTGAGCCATAGACAGTTATAGGAAATGTCTTATTGAAGTTATTTCAACCAAAGGGGGTTGAAGCAGTTGTTAGCGCATCCTAACAGCAGAAAATGGAATCGTTGTAATTATTTTCTTAAATAAATGATATCATGGTTAAAATGTAATTGTTTTTGGTTCAATTACATCACCTTTATCTATGGATATTGTTTGAAAGAAGATCAAATATTGATATGTACATATTTCTGAAAAGATAACAAAATAATACTTTTTTTCACATGACTGTCATTTGTAAAAGACCTTGCTTCATTGATGCTAAATATCAAATTATTGGTCATTTGGTGCCAGAGGAGGGAAATCCATCACGGTGGACTTAATGGGTCCCATAATAGCAAACATTGTAATAGTGAGGAGAGTCCAAGAACTTGCAAGAAGTGCAACTTTGGAGGCTTGTGACAGTGCCGCCATGAGGCCAATTTGCATGCCACTGCACCAGAAGTTGTGCCCCTTGCCAACTTTCTACCGTATTCATTTGGGCACCTTTGTGTCATTTGATCTTTCTGGTGTAACCCTTCTGTTCCACACTCAAAACTTTCAACTTTTTTTGGAAAGGAAAGAAAAAGGTCAAGTAGTCTCTTTATTTTTTTCAGTGCTGTATTCTAAGCACCTGTTGGCTGCATTTTCCTTCACTCTGCTGTCCAACTAATCACAAACCATCTCAACTGGTTAGAGGTCTGGTGATTGTGGATGCCAGGCTATCTGATGCCTCACACTCCTTGGTCAAATAACCTGGTTCACACAGCCTTCTCTCAAAAGTCGATGTTGAGATTTGTCTGTTACTTGACCTCTGATCAACAGCATAAAGCTTTGATTTGGGCTGTTGGTTGGCGTGGGCCAGTGAACTGCTAAAACCCTAACCAGCACTGATGCACAGTGACTAGAACAATTTCTATAGAAGTGTTAAAACGTAGGTAGAATCCTCAAAAGGAACCAGACTTTTCTGGCTGTGCTGTGTGAAGATTATAGAAGTACATTACCTTTTTGGGCCCCTTCAATGTTTTTGGATGTATAGATGACCAGCAGGTCATTAAATGCAGGTGGGCTGTGTCCAGAGTCTTCAGGCAGAATCCTGATCAGCTGCACAACCTGGTGGACAGGGTCAGTAATGACCAGGAGGGCTGTGGGCCGTGACAGCAGGCCTTAATCTGAGAAAGTAAATCTGCAACATAGCCGGAAGGCCAGGTAATAGTCCATAGGGTTGAATGGATATCGCAACCAAGGCTGTTTAAATTAAGTAATATTTATTTACAGTAGGTTTTATCAAAAGAGGATCATTTTATGTAGTGATTAAAATAGATTTCTACATGAAAGCCTTAAATTGGATGAAAAAGGAATGGAGCTGTTGCCAAGTGGTAACACCCCCGGTCCGGTGGTAACACCCCATATATTTAGAAACATACCTGAAATATGTGTTAATAAGTAAAGAGAGTATCAAGTATGTTGTGTGTTAATCAATACAAAATGTGCTAGGAGATTTAATACTACCTGGGAGTTTTGTACTTATTTATAGTAATAGCAGGAAACAATAGCAGATCAAGTCATGTAGTGCACATTGTCAACACTAGGATGCAATCTTGCACTTTCAGTAGATTGCAACTGCCTTGAAACAGAAAGACTGTGGCAATCTAATTTTGGAAGTTCGTGCCTCTTAGAAAAAGATGGATCCAGAACTGCAAAAACCATTACAACTCATCAATGCTGCATCTTGATCTTCACTGGCTACATCGTCATAATTATCCAGTCGTTATTATGACTTATTATGTCCCTTATCTGTTTCACCAGTATTCCCACTATGTTCTTAGAATGCATTAACAACTTCCTGTAATCTCCTGCTAGCACCGTAGTTCACCAGAACCCTGTACTGAATTAGTACTGAATCAGACACTGTATCACTGATTCTAATACACTTGATATAGCTTCAAGTCTATTAGGCCCATTAGAGAACAGAAATGTGAACCTGAGTTGGTTTTTAGACACACTGCTCTGTATGCTAGGGTTATTTCATATGAACATCACTCTGTATGCTGGGGTTATTTCATATGAACAGCACTCTGTATGCTGGGGTTATTTCATATGAACAGCACTCTGTATGCTGGGGTTATTTCATATGAACAGCACTCGTATGCTGGGGTTATTTCATATGAACAGCACTCTGTATGCTGGGGTTATTTCATATGAACA